>ML682090.1:2239146-2250728 GCA_007922195.1 Podocnemis expansa
CCCCCCCCCCCCCCCCCCCCCCCCCGGGGGAGCGCAGCTGAGCAACAGAAGTTGCTCAGCTGCGCTTAGAGCAGGGGCACGCAAATGGCCAAATAGGCCACTGTCGCGGTCCACCGGAAACCTCTTTGTGGTCCGGATTGTGGACTGTGGGCCGCCATTTGAGTACCCCTGCACTACTGCATTTATGTGGCAAAGAAAAACCCACCTGAATTTAAAGTACAATCACTGAAATGGTATAAGCCTGGTCAGGCCAGTTTAAGAGAAGCTATGCCACCAAGGCATGACTATTTACAGTACAGTTCGCACACTAACAACTTCAAAATGGCAATAAGACATTATTTTTCCAGGGCCCAATCCACACCCCATGAAGCCAACAGGATTTCTTCCACAGACTTCAACAAGCGTTGATCCAGGATCTCAAAGCACTTCACAGATTTCAGTGAAACCACACAGCCGCCCACCCCAGAGTTAGAGAAATACCACTTCCCTTTCCCCACCCCCAGTTTACAGCTTGGGAAAGTGAAGCAAATAGATGGGAAACACAAGTTCCTTCAGACAGAGAACACATCTTCTTTCAGGTATGGAAAATGCCTAGCACAGGGGTGTCCAACTTTTTTGGGTGAGGAGTCACATTGCAATTTTCTCAGTCAGGGGGCCAGTGAGAAAATTGTTAATAGATAAGACATACAAATCAATCTTATTAATAAACTTTAATAAAATGATTAGTGTGATATTTGGCATTGCTTTTGCTTGCACTGTGTATAGAGGACAAGTGGGGCAAGGGAGCCTGTGTAAGGGGGCAAGGCAGGGGACAGGGGAACATGGCAGAGGAGTGGAGGTGAAGAAGGGTGAGCTAGGGGGAACAGAGCAGCCAGATGGCAGGACTCAACAACTTCCTGACAGGGACCCCACCAGCTCTGGTCTCCTCACTCCCTGCCAAGCACTGCTGGGAAAAGGGAGAGGAGAACAAGTCAGGCAGAGACAGGAAAGAAACCTCAGCAGTTCTGCAGGGGTCACAGGTTTTGGCTTTGGGCATCTCTGTACCAGAAACATTGATGGGTAGCAATCTCTACAGAAGAGATTTTGCCACTAAGGACAGGGGAAGGACACGGATGCTGAGGTTAGGGGTGTGGGAGGAGAGCTGAACTGGGGGGTGGCTGGGGTGTCCAGGTCAGGATTTTAAACTGCTTAGTCTGGGTACACCCCCTTTACCTGCCTCCTGCTCACTCAAAAGGGGCTGAATCCAGTCCTTGAACAGCTCTCTGGCCATGCCACGCCTCCCTGTAGCTGTGCTGTGTTCAGGGCAGGAAATGGACAAGGGCCCTGGCCAGCCCCAGCTTCCAGGCTCTTGCTGCAGCACTCCATGGGCTGGATAAAAGCCCTTGGTGGGCTGGAGTCTGGCCCCCAGGCCACAGGTTGGATGAGGCTGGCCTAGCACATGGCGGGTACTTTGGGAAACAAACATGTAACTTACCCAATGTCTCCCAGCTCGCCATGGCAGGGCCAGGAACAGGCATTTCAGAGTAAAAAGTTTTTGTAGGGAAAAGTTGGGTGCAATCCCTCAATTGTTGTCCTTTTTGGCATCCTTACACTTATAAGCAGGACCCACAAAGTCTTAAAGTTAGACCAAATTACAATGACTGCAGTCACCCCAACACTGGCAATGAAAAAAAAGATTGTTCCAGCTCATTCCTCTGAGCTGACCTCGTACTTTTCCCACAAGCTCGAGATGGCCACTGACATGCACCAAATGACACAACTAATCAGATGATACCATGTCAGATATACAGCAGCTATCAAAGGTATACTGCTAATTTGCCTGCTAACAGACAGCAGAGCAGAAATGGAACAGGCTAAATTTCATATGGCCTGAAAAGATCTCTTTCCATTCACATTCAGAATCTCTGTGCCTCCATCTCTGCCCTCTCCTTTTGTCTGTCTTGTCTATTTAGACAGAAAGCTCTTCCAAACAAGAGGTGTCGCTTACTTCATGTTTGTTCACTGTTGTAAAACAACAGGCTCTGATCCCTGTAGGGATCTCTAAACACTACCACAATAAAAAGAACATTTATTGAGGTTTTATGGATGATTTTCAATTTATTTCTGTTAACCTTCACTGAGTTAACCACAGTCCCAGTGAGGGGGAAAAAAATCAAGAACCGGCCAAGAGGTATACAATAGAGTGATGCAGAATGAAGCCTGAAAGTGCCATGGAATTGTAAGGGCCCCTGTGCAAGAGACTGTTCAGTTTTTGTTTAACTTTGTCATTTTTGCGAAGCATCAGTCTAGAGTAGACCATAATGGAGAAGCTCCGTCTCTTCACACTTGTTCTATCCAACACAGATGACTCAAAAAAACTAAAACACACACATAATGGTTATTATCCAATTAAGAGATGCAGAAGACTGATTGGCTGAAAGGATTAGTAAGAAGACACCAGGCTGTTCACCAAAGCATTAGTCTGAATCCAGAAAAGCCATGAGAGCAACTAAAAGCTTTTCCCTCTGACACCTCTTCAGTTGCCTATGTGAAATAAGTTGGTTAACGTCAGTCCATGGTTATTTCCCTCGCTGTACCTGCCTACAGACTGAATCGTGGATCAAGACCTCACTGTAGTGTGCAACACAAACAGACATGCATCAGTAATCCCTGCCTGAGAAAACTCATCGTATAAGGCTATCTGTTCAGTGTCTCTTCCACAAAACAAACCATAGCCAATCACAGCACAGAAACCCAGGACTTCCAAATCACAGCTGATACACACCTGCAGAGCAATCTAGGAAACTAGCCCTCATTGCCCATGCCATGCTCAGTCTGTGGATAACCAGAAGCTTTGAGTTAAAGGGCTGCCACGCCAGTAACCTTTGCGTAACAACAGGTAACCTGTAGAAAGGGGAAGCAAAGCTGATTTAACAACATACCTAATGTGGTGGGTTTAATCAGCTCATCATAAACATCATAGAAGGGCAGCCTTTTCATTTTGACATCTGGATGGACCGGATGAATGGGTGGAGACAAGTGCTGAACGTCGGTCTCATGTTTGGGTCCCAACATAGGCACCGGAGGCAACATAGCTGTTGGCACTGTGGAAGCGGCTGAACTGTTGTCATAGGGCAAGTGACACACTGTGCTGCCCTGTGTCAGTGTGGTGGCAGAGGGCAGTTGCCCTGCCTGAATATGGAGCATGGACAAGTCCGAAGGGGTTAAGATCTTCCTCGGAAACCTTCGTCGGTACAACTCCTTAATTTTCATCTGAACAGCTGGGCTGCAGCCAGATTTGAGCAGCTGTAGTGCTTTCGTAAGTAACTCGTGCTTCCTTCCACTCTTGTTCCTTCCAGCAAAACCCAAGAGAACCTGCAGTTCAGATACCCTAAAGCTCATAACCATGTGCTGCAAGGAAAGAGAAAACAACATTAACATCGCTAATTCCAAATATACCATCCAAACCCAAGCTACAAGCTGACTAGATGAAAAAATGGCAGAGACACTGTCAAATTACTAATCCCCTTACCTGTGAGATTACCTACAGGGAAATGAGCTGCAAACATCTCATTTACTTCTACCTTTTGCATTCTTTTCAGCCTGGACCTTGGAACTAAACTGGCCAGTTCCAATTTCTAGGCCATTTTGCTTTTGCACTAGCACAGTGCTGTTGCTTTGGGGTTTTCTGCCATGCCCAGGGATGGTTAGACATACACCAGCAATGACACTTTGGGCCAGATTCTCATTTACATGGAGGCCCCTTTACACCACTCTGGTGGTGAAAATAGGTGTTGGCTCAAGTGATATTATTCTCAATTTAAGGCACTGTTACACTGCTGGATTCATCTGAACAGATTTGGTGTAAATGAGACTCTGGTCCATAAAATGAATAACTAGTTTTTATTAAGCTCCAAAGGGGCAGCCATGTTAATCTAGTTCAGCAAAAGAAACAAGGAGTCCTGCGGCACTTAAAGACTAACAAATTTATTTGTCGCATGAGCTTTCATGGGAGAAAATCCCACATTGTCAGATGCTTTGAAGATGGGGGAACTTACAGAATGGCAAGAAATAAATGCAGGGGAGTGTAAGACATGAGATCAGGTCACACTGTAACAGCAAATCAGACCTGATCCCATGTCTTACAGAATGGGATGAAAATAAATGCAGGGAGTGTAAGTTTCCCCATCTTCAAAGAGTCTGACAAAGTGGGATTTTCTCCTACAAAAGTTCAGGAGATAAATAAATGTGTTAGTCTTCAAGCACCACTGGACTCCTTGCTAGTTTTTTATTAATGTTCTTTATAGCCAGAAACTCCTCTTTTTGCTTCCAATACATTAAGTTTGGGCCTGCATTATCCTGCCCAGTATCTTTTTAGGTTTACATATGGCATACCAACACTGGAATAGATTTAATAGATGACTGATCAGTCTCCAGGTTTTGGAGTTAACACAACTAATGGTCTCAGGAAAAGCACGCATTAAATACAATGCTACAAGAAGGCTGGCATTATTAAACACTGCCTCACTAACCAGGTATCAAAAAGTAGCTGCTAATTCTCTCTCTTCACAACATCATATGATATCAATAATTCTCATCAATGGAGCCAGTAGACTCAGCCCACATCTTTACAAGATCTCCAGAGAGCATCACCATGGCCTCATCATTAAAGGAGTTTTATACTAACAAGATATACAGCACCACATTAATACATTGGCTGCACTGCCATAGTTAAAACTGCAGGTCAAAATAAGGCACAAATATACATTTTGGTTGTCCTGCCTTATTTCCTTCTTAAAAGCTGTTCTTGCTATATCACTCATATTAGTGAGTTCTACAATATCTTTGAGAACAAGCTGATTTCACCAAAAATATTCACCATTTCCCATGGGGGAAAAAAATATTTCACAAAAGTAGAACCCAAGCCTAGAAAATTGCCCCTATTTTTTTCCCAAACAGATTTTTCAGAATGGTTCCCAGTTCATGATGAGCTTTAAGACAATTTTAATACCCACATCTGCTCTCATGTCACGGTACTTTTAAAAGCCTGGTGAGAACTTCCTCCCATCTTCCTCTGTGCAGCTGCACCAAGGTATTTCGCCATGGGAGGAAGTTGTGTCTCATGCTGTTTCCATGGAAGAGAGTGATCCACAAGACAAGGTACCAGCCTGAGTCAGGCAGGATCTAGTCTTAGGTGTGCTATAAATATGCTATGGCTATGGGCTGTTCTGTGCCTTGGACTGTCGACACTGCAAGTGAAGGTGTGACTGTAGTACAGGTATGTCTGCATTGTGGCTGGAGGTATACCAACATGAGCTTTGATTGAGCTAGTGTGCCGAAAACACCAATGAAGCTCTGGTGGCACAGGCAGTGCTCAAGCAAGTTGCCTGAGTACAATCAGTTTGAGGGATGTATTCAGGGGCTAGCCCAAGCTGCTGCCCAGGCCACCATGGCTGTGTGCTATTTTTAGTGCACAAACTCCATCAAACCTAGCATGCGTCCGTCTCCCTAAAGTTCTACTTGTGGCTTGAGCCTAACTGGCAGCAAAGGCTTCAGCATGAGCTAGTACCCACAGTATGTACTCAGGCTCCCCAGCAGGCTTGCGCTTGGGCTACTAGCCCATACCAAAGCATACGCAATCATATCTATGCTACAATTATTACCCAGGCTAGGTAGCATGGGTATACCAATCTAAGCTATAGCCACACTTTGTCCATGGTATAGATCTACTCTCTGTTTCTCTACCTGTAAAACAGATTGTTTTCCTTACCACCTGCATAAAGCAGTCTGAAATCCATGATGGGCACTAGTGCCAAGTATTATTTGGTTTACCTACACTAATCATTTCTTTTTCTTTTTTTCGGTGGTGGGGGGGGGGGCACCACTACCACCACCACATGAAAGCCTGCCATTTTCTGGCAACTCCTTGCTGGACCCAATACACAGCACAGAGTTCATGTGCACACCAAATCTAAATGGGCCTGGAAAATGCGTATCATGTATATACACTGCAGTAGCACCTAAGTGACTCATTCCAGATCAGGACCTTTTGTGTTGGGCACTTCACAGACACACAGGAAGAAGTGGGCCCAGTCCTAAAGGTCTTAAGAGTCTACCAGGGGTGTCCAACCTTTTTGGATAAGGAGCCACATAGCAATTCTCTTCTCACTTGGGGGACAGTGAGCAACTTATTTTTTACATTCCTAGCCCCACACAGCCCACACAAGTGTGTGCAGTGGCTCCACGAGCTGGACAAGAGTCCTTGTTGGGCCAGATTCTGGCCCACGGGCCACAGGTTGGACAAGACATACAGAACAGAAGTTCAAAAGGGGCATTATACATTATTTCCATTAGGAATGGAGGCACAGCAATCTGCCCAAGGAGACACAGAAAGCCAGTGGCAGAGCCAGAATTGAACCCAAATCTTCTATCTCAGTCCATTGATTTAGCCACAAGACCATTGCTCCTCTCTCCTATACAATAGGACTTTCAGATTACTTTTCTACTTACAAGATCCCAAAGAAAACATGCATAGGATGGCAGTGGATGCAGTGAGAAGCTAGCACTCCTAAAAAACAATCCCTCCACTCACGCAAGTAAAAAAAGTAGAAGACAGGATCAGTCAAAAAATCAAACCTGATTATATTTATAATGCTTTTTATTACCACACTTACTGGTGAAATAAGGGATGAAGGACAAACAGCCTTTCATCTCCCAGCCAGTAAATTGCCAAAGAATGCCACTGGATGGCCGGCCAATAAAAAGTTAGTGGATCTCTGTTCCAGTCATAACTGATGCATGTCTACATCATAAAAAGAATGATACTACTTTGCTAGCAGTTTCCAAAGATGTGACAATGATTAAATTAAAAAGTGTATTTACCATTAAGATTCTGGCAGTTTCCAGAGTGTTTGGATACTGAAAATTTATCTGTTTCTTAAACATGAAACCTGAAACCTAATAGCATTCTCCCTTTTAAATAAAAAAGAGAATATAGAGTTTCACCAACACTAAGTATCCAATTCCCTTCAAGCAACCAAATGAAACTGATTCAACAATAGTAGAATTGTTCTCAAATTAGTTACATTTTATTAAAGGGTTTAAGTCTGCCCAGACTTTCAATTTCACAGTCACGCCTTTTCCTCTGTGCTTTATCATCCAACTGCAGTGGAACACCAGGGGGCAGAAAGAAAAGGTTAGGATTTTGTTATTCTACAAAAGCAAGAAAGCTTGCATTCTCCCAATAAAACAAACACACACACGTGTGCCTCTCTATTTTGTACTTGGGTTGATTTGCAAGCCAAACTGGGCCCAATCCTGTGTATTCATTTGAAAACAACCATACTGCAGGTACCACACTTTGCTTCTAAGAGCCAAAATTTTCTGAAGTGATTAGTGAAGATTGGGGTATTGGAGTGGGGGGGGTGTCTCTCAATTTCTCAGTATCTAATTCAAAATATCTAAAAGGAGCTGGATTTTCATAGGGTGACTGCTTAGCACTTTCTGAAAATCAAACTCCCACAACGTACAGCAAAGACGAGCTCCCCAAAACAAAGGCTCACAAACTCTCTAGTGCCTTTCAGAAACTTTGGTTACAATGTTTATGCTGGCTGATTAATGAAAATGCTTAAGTGAAGCAACCTGCTAGATGGTGGGTATTCTCCTCATTTTACAGACAGGTAAAATAACTTGGCCAGCATCACAATACATGGCAGAGTTGGGAACAGAACCAAGTCCTGTAACTCCTAATCATGTGCTCATATTTCTAGACACACTCCTCCCCAGGGCATGAAACAGAACCCAGGAATCCAATATACTAGTCCCCAGTTTCAACCATCAAACTAGTGCTAGATGAAGGTCCCCTGCCCTTCAAGCATCAAGCAATTAGAGGCAATAAAATGCTCACTTACATTGCAACATCGCTGCTGCTCTCCGCATCTATTTTAAGAAAGCTAAAAACTGGACCTATCCCACATTGCTTTTTCCCAGGCCAGGTTTCTTGTCTATTTCAATACTTCACAAAACTGACAAGAGCAAGCATGCAGAGTGGATTTTATCATGCTCTACTGCACCTTACATACCCAAAGATCCCAAAGCAGTTTACAAGCCATATATACCATGATCACTTTACCCACCACCAAGAATTCAACCATCTCCAGAGACAGCAAACCAGCCGTTTCACTTCCCAGTGCAGGAAAAGGGAGAGAAATATCAGCAAGGACAGACAGGGCAAACTCTCTACCACTATGACAAGTTCTATGTGATCTTTGATGCAGAACAGACAAGACCCCCGGTTAAGGTCCCAAGTGAAAAAAAAATCCTCCCAGTACACTGCACAGAATTTATCTATCACCTTTCTTGGCTGGTTACTCAAGGGAAAAATTATTTTTATGAAGTAACCATTTGGGGTTGGTTGTGTTTTGTTTTGTTTTTTTGAACAGCTGAGAAAGCTTTTCAGAAACAGGAAAATTGTACAATATGTATTTAACAGGAAGATTTCAATTTGGAGGCTGTAAACTTTGACAGTGTTCCTTTTAAATACCATTTGACACAAAATTATTGGTTTTGGTGCAGATACATTAAAAACCCATCTTGCAAAGACAGCCATGCTTCATGACTGTCTCTGAGATCTGCAAAGGCTGTAGTTCGTAGAAATTGAACATCACCCCCACACATCACCCCTAGAGGTGGCTCCCCTACAAATGCTGAGAACACAGTCCATTAATCTCCTGGGAAATTAGTGGAGTTTGATTCACCAGCAGTTGATTTTTTAAAATACACCTGGATTTGTAGATAGCTGTGTCATTACTACTGTGGGTTATCGCTGCACCCGAAGGTCTCCAATTACTGCTGACAAACAGTGTAGCAGAGCTGCGGAAAGACTCTTTCCTTGCCACAAGTGATCACAATCAAGAGCACCCTAGGGGCACCCAAAGGCTTGTTTAGTGAATGGGCCACATCATGCTTGAATCCATGCTGCATAGCTTGAGCGAAGGATTCCTGAACAGAGTACATTTCTCTTTCCAGAGGAGTCACCACTGCTTATTTAAATAAAGGAAGATAGATGTTCAAGCCCACTCCAGACATAGAGAGAAATCATTTCACTTTCAGCTGGCTCCTCTTTCTTTACAATGAAACACAGATGGTAAAAATCTTAGGCTAACCCTTAGCTATGAAGTCAGAAAGGGGGATAGAGGAGATGGACAAAGGAATTCAGCTGCCGGAAGAGAGCACAGATTTAAAAATAAACTGAAGACAGGCATGAATAATGGCAGGCTGCACAGGGAAGTCTGAAGCCTGGGAGACCATAAGAGAATCTCAGAGGTGGGCCAAACCTCACAGAATGTAAACCTATGTTCTAAGCTACATCTAGTGTTACAGTATGATTTCTCTGCAGTGATTTATTTGCAGAGAGTAGAGTGGAAGATGCCAGAGAAACTCCACTCCCTGCTGTATCTATCCTACTTCAACCTCTATATATACTCTTAACAGTTTGTTCTGCTTGCTAACTCTGACCCCAATCCCGCAGACTTATGCGTGTACTTAACTTAACACACGAGTAGGCCCACTGAGTCTCAGTGGCACTGCTCATATCCATAAAGTTACACATGAGTATAAATCACTGAAGGAACAAGACCTATGTTATAAAGTGCCATTCCTCAAAGTCCACAGATGTGGGACTGCAGACAACTTCCTGAATAAAGTCGCCGCTTCTTTGCGATATGAATAATGCAAAATTTCAATCCTTTCTTATTACAGTTCCTGGGTCTAGTTTTTCCACAAATGTTATAACACTTTGGTGCTCATTAAGATAGGAACCACATCCTGCCCATACTGAAATCATAGGAATTTTGCTAGTGGCAGCAGGATTTGGCCTGATGTGAATATTAGAACAGGATGGGTCACTACTGGAAAGATAACACAGGAACACGAGCTTTAGAGAACTACGTCCCTGCTGGGGCTCCCAAAAAAGTGCCAGTTCTAAGTTCTTCCTATTCCCAGCACAGGAAGGGGGGAAGGACTGTGAGGCCCCTTTAGCCAGCTAAGAGCTGCTGTCTAGCCTGTGGGGAAAAATATAACATGCTGGTGAGGACACAAATCAGCTTTGGAATTAGTTACCAGGGACAATTTCATATTCCACAGTCTGGTGGGCAAAGGTGGTTACAGTCTGACTCCTAAAAACAAGAAAGAGAAAAAAAAATGGAGGGAGATGAAACCCCCTTCACTGTGAGCGCTGGTGCAGTACTATGGGGCTACACCCACTCCCCCCTCCAAATCTGTGCCCCCACCTTCCGCATGCCAGCCTTGAGACAGGCCTTTTTCCACCCACAGAAACTGTACTGCTGTCTTGCATCTCCACTCCACATTGCTCTGTCTTCCTACTTGACCCACCAGCTCCCCCATCTTTCCTTTGGCTCTCCGGCCCCCCCGCAAATCCTTCTCTGTACCCCTTCAGGGCTATGAATCTTCTTGCTGCTTAGCTCTCTGCCTCCCTCTTGCACTCTTCCCCTCAACTCCTCTTAGTCTCCCTCAGTGCCCCCACTGCACTTCTGAATGTCCAGGGCCCTCCTTTCCCTACCCTTTGCAACTCCCCATGGTCCTCTGCTTTCTTCAATAGCCACATCCTGCTCTCCCATACACAAACGCCCACTCTGTGCCCCTTTCTCCAAGCTTCTGTACCTCCTTGTGACTCCGTGCCTGCCACTCTCACCTGCCACGACTCTCTGCCTTCTCTGCTCCATTTTCACCTGATGTCACCCACTTCATGCTCCCCCGAGCGCCTCCCTGGGGCAGTGGATTCGCCAATCCCACAACAGCTGTCCCCCATCCTACATTTCCACTCATAGTGCCCCCTTCACTCCTAAGGATCCCTTGCTCTTCCATACTCACCCCAGTTCACAGTGCTTCCTAACCCCCCACTTCAGCCCCTACCACTGAAGCTTCCCCATCCCTGCTCACTCTCCCTCTTCTCCTCCTTCCCTCATTGCAGCCCACCCAGGGCTTTCCTGCATCCCCAGCTCCTTCTTGCCCACCCCCAGCACCCTCCCCATCTCCCCCAGAGATCCCCAAGACTCCTTCCATCCTTTCTCTGCTCCCCCACCTCTGCGCCCCTCATCCCTCTGCAGCCTCAGCCTCCCCCATCGCCCTCAGCCCACACCCGCCCCCAACTGGTGCCCCCCAGGCCCTTCCCAGCCTTCTCCACTACCTCCAAGCCAGCCCCCCAGAACCCCAGCCCCCACGCTTCCCAGCCTTCCCCATCACCTGCCCCCTCCAGCCCCCCCAAACCCCTCAGTGCCTCCCGGCCCCACCCCAGCCCCCCACAACCCCAACCCCCACTTCCCCCGTGCTTCCCAGCCCTGCCCCCGAACCCCAGCCTTCCCCATTGCGCCCCCGGACCCCGACTCCCTTCATACCCCCCAATCTCTTCCCAGCCTGCTATAATACCCCCACCCCAGCCCCCCACAACCGCCCTGCCCCCTGAACCCCAGCCTCCCCACTGCCCCCCACCCAGCCCTGTGTCCTCAGCCCCTTCCCAGCCTCCTACAATGCCCCCCAAACAGCCCCCCACAACCCCAGCCCTGCCCCCTGAACCCCAGCCTCCC
>ML682090.1:2251128-2459022 GCA_007922195.1 Podocnemis expansa
GTGGAGAAAACTGGTTAGCGCTGCACCAAAACCTCATGCTAGGAGTCCTGTGGCACTTTTAAAAACTAACACATTTATTTATCACATGAGCTTTCATGGGAGAAAATCCCACTTTGTTAGAGGGGAAGCAGTGCCATCTAGACAAACAAGGAGCCCTGTGGCACTTAAAGACTAATGAATTTATTTATCGCATGAGCTTTCATAGGAAAAAATCCCACTTCATCAGATGCTTTCAAGATGGGGGAACTTACAGAATGGGAGGAAATAAATGCAGGGATGTGTAAGTCATGGGATCAGGTCAGACTTACACCAAATCAATGCAGCAATTTACAGTCAAACACTGGGGAACAACATATAGAGCAGGGGTCTCAAACACATGGCCAGTAGGCACATGCGGCCCCTAGAGCTATTTTCTGTGGCCCACAACGACACTATTGTTACTGGTATTTGCAATATCGTTGTATGAAAAGGTTTCAGTGGTGCGGCCCTCGGGCTAACATATGAGTCCTCATGCAGCCCTGTACTAGTCCTCATGCAGCTCTTGTGGTGATTTGAGTTTGAGACCCCTGATATAGAAGAAAATGAGGTCAAATCTCCTGTTGTAATGAGAAAAAAAATCCAAAGGCCTTATTTAGTCCTGAAGAGACAAAGTCAAGTTTGCAGATGAATTCCAATTCTGCAATTTCTCTTTGAAGCCTTGAGGCATTATTCATTTGTTTAAGCACAGCTATTAGCAAATCATCAGCTGCTTTGATTTGCTGTACCAGTCCGACCTGATTCTATGACTTATACTTCCCTTCATTTATTTCCTCCCATTCTGTAAGTTCCCCGATCTTCAAAACTTCTGATGAAGTGGAATTTTTCTCCCACAAAAGCTCAAGAAATAAACAAATTTGTTAGTCTTTAAGTGCCACAGACTCCTTGTTTGTTTTGCTGGATTAGACTAACACAGCTGTCTCTTTGGAACTCACTATTAACATTAACCATGAATATTACTAGATCATGCGTTACTAACATTACCACTTAGTATTCATAGGGCTACTAGTAGTCGCTGTGATTATTAATAGCAGTAACCATCACTACGATTGCTCACTACTATGAGAATTACTATTAACATTTTTTTTCTTCACAAAGCCCTGTCGCAGGAGGATATGAAAGACACTGACATGGGGGAAAAGAAGGAAAAAATGAGGGCACACTCAGGGGTTAAAGTATGCCAGAATGCAGCAGAACGCCATTTGGGGTGGGGGCCCACTATTTTTAGGGGCTCACCATTCCAGGACCCCTAAAAATAGAAAATGGAGCCAGAACACTGCGTTCCAGGACCCACCATTTAAAAACAGTGGGCCCCAGAACACAGCATTCTGGTTTCATTTTCTATTTTTAGGGGCCCAAACGCTGGGCCTCTAAAAATAGCAGGCCCCAGAACGGTGTTCTGCCACATTCTGGCAGGCAGGGGAGAGCAGGGGTGGGGGGCATGCTTGGCTCCCCCACGTATGCACAGGCTGTGCTTGGACGCAGAAGCCTCCAAGCGCAGCCTGCAGGAGGGATTGTCTCCTGGCCCATCGCGCAACTGCCAGTAAGTGCTGGGGTGGCCCAGCTCGCATCTGGGGTGGGTATTGGGGGCTGGGGCAATACTGGGGACAGGAGAGTGGATGTTGGGGGTTGGGGGTGAATTTTGGGGCTGGGTATTGGGGTCTGGAGAATATCAGGGACAGGGGAATGGCTATTGGGGTCTGGGGCTGGCTACTGGGAGCAGGGGGTTGATTCTGAGGGTGAGTATTGGGGGCTTGGTGGATATTGGGGATGGGGCTGGGTACTGGAGGCTGGGGTAGATTTTGGAGGTGGGTTTTGGGGGCTGGGGAATATTGGACAGGAAAATGGATATTGGGGGCTGAGGCTGGGTATTGGGGGCAGAGAGTGGATTTTGGGGGTGAGTATCAGGGGCTTGATGGATATTGGGGACAGGGGGTGGGTATTGGGAGCCGGGGTGAATTTTGCTGTGGGTATTGGGCACTGGGGGTGGATTTTAGAGACAGGGCAATGGATATTGGGGGCATTAGCTGGGGTACATCAGGGATGCCCAGACTGATGTGAGGGGGGACCCCTGGACTTGCTAAGGGGGGCCTGGAAATTTAAGAGGGTGCCAGGACCCTCCCATAGTATGCTTTAACCCCTAGTCACATGCTTCCATGGGATGAAATGGGGGAACCTGGCACAGGGGTCCAGGAACAAGGGACACACAGAACCCCTGCCATGGGGGGAAGAATGTGGGATCACGGCATAGCTTGCATGCAGGGATTGTGGGGGGGGGGTCATAAAGCGCTCCCTGCAGGGAAGCAGAATGGAGGTGCTCTTAACAGGAGGAAATGAGGGATCCTATTATGGGGGGCATGGAGCTAATAGGGATGGGGGCATACAGAACCTCTGGCAGGGGAAGGGGCACATGGGGGACACACAGAGTTAATTCATTCAGAGTGTGAGATCCCACTCCTGCAGGCAGCAGGCAAGCAGTCCCTTTGCTTCCGTGGAACTAGTCATGCTCTTAACATTAAGCCTAAGCATCAACAAGGATCAGGCCATTAATTACGGGTGGTTGGTTTTTTACAGGTAGCATCACTAAGTAATGGCAGTGTTACATTCACAACATGCACACAGAGCAATTAGCTAAAACCCACTACTTTTGCTGAAAGGCTGCAGTATAACACCACTGTATTGCTTAGAATTCAAAACAATAACACGCATGACCCTAAAACCAGAGAGACACAAAACAGGCAGCTCCTTAAAACTGTGAGGCACAGCTCACCCTGTCTTTGTGTCTACCCTCTCTAAGCACACTGCTTGAGCACGCCAGCGTAGACACAAGTATTCTCCCAATGCTGTAGTTAATCCACCTTTGAAGTGGAGGTAGCGAGGTTGATGGAATAATTCTTTCATCCACCTACTGCTGTCTCATAACGACTCCAGTTAGCTTTACTATGTTACTCAGGGGGGTGTAGATTTTTCACACCCCTGAGCAACGGCAGATCAAAATCACACACCTCCTTCAGAGTCTCCAGCCTGTGAGCAGGACCAGGAAACTCCCCACCCTCAGAAATTTAGAATGGCAGCATACATTTTTACTCAGTTTTCAGCACTCCCCAGGTAGCAATATTCATGATTAGTAATTTAGTCATCTAGGTAATACTTTCTATTGCATCATTTAGTGTTTAGTATTCATTATTAGCAATAACTCCTATTAACTTTAGCCATGATAATGTCAATTATTGGATTAGATATTATTTAATAGTAATATTACTCACCGCTACTATTAATTAAAATTGCTTGTCATTGTAATTGCAATAATAATATTACTCAGTGTTCATAGTAATAATAATTACTGGTAGCTATATCATGAACAGAAGTAGCATTATAGCATAGCCTGGTACTCCACTGGCATCTGGGCCCCACTGGCCTGGGCATGGAACTTACAGCCCCAGCCCCAAAGAGCTAAATAAGTAATACACAAAGGGTATGTCTACACTTAGAAGGTTAGTTCGAATTAACTGAATTCGAACTATCAATTCGGACTAATAATTATTAGTTCAAATTAAGTTAATTCGAATTAACACAGCTACATTGGGTTAATTCGAACTAAGGAGTTCAAATTAAACATCAATTCAAACTTAAGGGAGGTTTTTATAGATTTGAACTAGCTTTCCTTAGTTCGAACTAATGAAAGCAAGTGTGGACATGCACTAATTTAGTTCAAATTAAGCCTCCTTAATTTGAACTAAATTGTAAGTGCAGACATACCCAGAGTGTGAGGGAAAAGTGAGGCACAGAGTGGGGACATGACTTACCCAAGGTCATTTGGCAGGTCAGGTTCAAAGTCAGGAATGGGCCCCAAGACCCCCAGTTCATTGCCCTGCCCACTAGCCCACACTGCTCACCCTCCCCGCAGGAACAGTGGGGACTATCAGCAGGAGGCATGTGGCCTTACGCAGGAGCAAACCTAACTCACTCTAGCTCAGTCCCAGGGTGCCTCTGGCCACAGTGTGGGTCAAAGCAACCCCTCCCCATGCCAATTAAGAAGAGTATACGGGTAGGGGGCACTTTGTTGGTGGAGGAGTAAGAGGCACTTGAGAGGAGGCCAGTGGAGAGTGGGGGGACTGATCTGCCCTGGGGGGATAAAGAAGTTTAGTCTGGGGCAGGCAGAGTACTCTTTTGAAGCAAAGGTTTAATGTGGGAGGAGGAAGTGAAAGATTAATTTGGGGGAAGAGTGCTTTGGCTGCACAGAGCCTTAATTTGAGGAAGGAGTAATTTGGAGACTAGGGGTTAATTGGGAGAGGCATGGTTTGACGGACAGGGGTTAATGTGACAGAGGGGTGGTTTGGGAGCAGAGGGTTAATCTCTGGGATGGAGTGGTCTGGGGGAGTAGGGAGTTATGTGGCAGAGCAGGGGCAGAGGCGGCTTTTGTGGTAGGCAAAGCAGGCGCATGCCTACATTGCCTGCTTTGTCTACCCCAAAAGCTGCATCTGCCTCAGTCGAGAGCAGGAGGAGCTGGTCCCTGGGCCCAGGGCCAGCAGTGAGAGGGCCAGAGCCGGTGGTGGAGGAGCCAGATATTTGATAGGGAGCCGGGACCACAGGAGGGGGCCTGTGGGCCTATAGGAGGCCCCCCACAATGGGCCTTCGCCTAGGACCCACAATAGGCAAAGCCTGCCTCTGAGATGGGGCTGAAGGGTGGTAGCAGGGGGAGGGCAGCAGGGAAGGTCTGCGGGGCACAAAATGGGATGCAGACAATAGAAGCAGCAAAGTTGATCTTGGAGCAGGAAACCCTTAGCCCACTCTTTGGGGCCAGCTGGATTCCACCTTCCTGTTGTGGGGGACTAGGAGGAAGAGGAGGCCCAGTCACAGTAGCTCCAGCCCCACCCACCAGGTCTTCTTACTTACCAAGTTCACTTTTGGAGGTGGCTTTCCTTATTTCCTTTGGGTCAGCAATAGTTAACTCAGCTGCAGTTGGCAGCAGAATCCACAGCCTCCATGCTTTGCACTAACTATTGCTGGTGGGGAGGAGGGTGTTTGGTTTAAGGGTGTTTTGGGCTTTGTTTCTTCTGGAGACAGAAAAAGGATCTAGACAGGGAAAGACTACAACTAACCCTTGCCATCCCCCACCCCTAGCCTGTCTAACTCTTCTTTCAGCAGCAAAATCCAGGACCTCAGTATAATACAGATGTTTAAATAAATAACCAAATCTCCAGTGCTGCCTCCTAGAGCTCAGCTCCTGCCAAGCGGCCAGGCTGCAAAAACATCCAATCTCACCTCCCTATGGAGGATCTCTGGCCCCAGACCTGTCAAGGTGCTCTGTTGATCTGAACTCCTATGCTTCTGGCTCCATGTGCAGGCATTGAGTACAGTATGATCTGCTCCCCACCGTGAATTGTTGGCATTTCACACCCACTCACGGCTGCTACAAATGACTAGGGTAAGGTGCAGGGTACTAAAAAATTGGGCCCATTCACCATGCAATTCCATATCAGTGATGGGTGAACCCAGGATTGTTTGATGTGTGGGGTTTGCTCTGCTAATTCAATCATTCAGTTCTCCACAATTCCTCAGTGACTATAATGCTAAAAGCAGAGGTTAAAGTATAATTTGGTGGGCCCCAGACCCCTCCTAAATTTCTGAGCCCCCTTCACGCTGGTCTGGGCCCCCTTCACCCACCCCAGCTACTATGCCCCACAAATGCCTGCCCCCCCACCCCAGCTACTGCCCCCCAAACACCTATCCCCATCAGACCTCTTTCCCCATGTCTTCCTCAGCCCCCACCCCCATTCCCTAAGCTTCCTGCCCCATGTCCCCACTCCAGCCCTCCTAACCCCCACCCCCAGCTCCCTCATCTTCATTTCACCCCCTTCAGCCCACTCAACCTCCTCCACACCTCCCCAGCCCACAAGCCCAACCTCTTCCCATCTGAACCCTCCCCATGCACTTTCCCGCCGGCTGCCTGCCTGTCCCCAAACCCCACCCCCCAAGTCCCTGCACCCGCATCACCGAAATGGCCGTGAAGCCAAGCTGGGGGTCGAGGGGAAGGCTGCAGCATTGGCCAACTGACTGGTGAGAGAAGGTACGGGCCCAAGACTGGGTCCAGGCTGCGCATGCCGCCCAGGCCCAGCAGGAAGAGGCAGGGCTGGCGCAGGCACCAGAAAAGGGGAGATGGGAGACAGGCTTACTTCAGTCCACGGCTCCTTGAGCTGGCCCTGGGGAAATGCACCAGAATGCTGCATTCTGGTGCATTCATCTATTTTTAGGGGACTCCGGAACGCAGCGTTCCAGTGCACACCCCTATTTTGGGGGGCCCTGGAATGCTGTCCCCTAAAAATAAGCGGGCGTTCTGGGGTGTTCTAACTTACTTTAACCTCTGGGTAAAAGGGACTGATAGACCAGGGGGTTTCACCAGGTGTGCTGCGGCAAACTGGTTTGCGATGAGACCTGTCCAAGTGTGCCCTGAAATTTTGTGCAAAGGTAGTGAAAAGCGGTGTAAAACAAACATTGTTTCATCTTAAACAATAGTCTATCCAACCAAAATTACAATCATTAAATTAAAAGCGAGGTATTGGTCTTTGGATTCTAAAATTTGACCATTCTAAACACAGGAGGACAAAGGGCAAAACTGAGATGACATTTTTTTTCCTGATGGATTTGGAACATTAATATATTTAATCCTTCTTTAGCTTGTTGTATGCATTATGTTGCACACCTCTCTAGTGAGACCGTAACCATAGTAAACATAAGTAAATGCAACATTTAGAAGCAATCAATTCAGCTGGGTGTGCTGTGAAATCAGAGCTGGCCCAGGGTTTTTTGGTGCCCTAGGTGCCTGTGATTTTGTGTCCTCCCCCTCCGCCCCAACCTGGCCAAGTGGCGGGCCAGCTAAGGGGCATGGGCTAAGCAACAGGCTGCAGGCAGGGATGGTGGGCCACACAGGCAGGGGGGCTGGTGCGGCAGGCTGTAGGGGGGGACAGATCAGATGGTGGGCTGGCTGGTGTGCTGGGCTGAGTGGGGGGGCTGTGTGTTTGGTCGGCTGGTGCGGCGGGCAGTGGGCCAGCTGGTACGGCAGACTGCAGGCCGCTCTGGGTGAGCCGGCCACAGGCCAGCTGAGCCGCAGGCCATCAGAGGGGTTCCCGCCCCTCCCTCCTTTCCACCTCCTCCTCCTAGCCCACCCCCCCCAAAGCCTGTCCCTAGCCACCCCCCAGCACTTAAGGAAAAAGCTTCTTGCCTTGCTGCACACTGGGCTACATGCCTGTGCGCTGCAAGGCACCGCCCCTAGTGTTTGGTGCCCTAGGCCAGTGTTTCCCAACCAGTGTGCCATCAGGCCTGAGCAGGTATGCCATGGAATTTTTTGAAAAATGACTGAGAGTTCTGGATTGGCTCATGAATATTAATGAGTTCATTCAGAGACTATACAGTGGCGTGCCTCAAAACAATTAAAGGTAGTCAAGTGTGCCATGGCCGAGAAAAGATTGGGAACCATTGCCCTAGGCGACTGCCTTGGTCACCTCTATGGTAGGACTGGCCCTGCATGGCTTGTTTGTCACACTGAAGTGTGTCATGTTACTGAAAAGGTTGGGAACCACTGTGTTAGACCATCTAGTCTGACTCTTGTACAGCGCAGGTCATTACATTTCTATCAAGTAATCATAGATTAATTGCAAAGACTCTAATTACACCAAAGCATTTCAGTCCTCAGGAATCTACACTCTACCCCCCTGGAAGAGAACGGGGCAGAACAATCAATAAAGCAGTGGGCCTGGGCCTCAGAATTCCTGGGGCCTATGTCCAGATTTGCCACATACACGCTGTTGTGCCTCGGTTTACCCAGCCACAAAACAAAGACATTACATAGCTCTCCAGGAGGCACTGGGACTTAATGAATGAAGATTTGGGCCTGAAGCAGAGTGCAAAGTGCTCTTATTAATATTATTATACCAACCAATGGGATCATATCATGGCATGATATCTATCAGGCATGTGGCATTTCACATATCATGGCACAGCAGGCATGTGGGGCCCTGGAGGGCTGCACTGGAGGCCACACCACGCCCCAGTTGGCCCTGCCCCCAGGAGCAGGCCAGCCAAACTGGGGCTGGGGCGGGAGCACTGTGGAGAGCAACTGCTGGCCCCAGGGCCCTCCCAGTGCCAGCCTGCCTGCAGACCACTGCACGGGGGTGGAAGGAGGCCCAGGTGGGGAGCTGAGCCACAGTGTTGGGCAGCCAACGGCCATGCGGCCCCTTACTCCAGCCACGCTCTTAGCCACTTAGCAATCGCCAGACTGGAGCAGGCCTGCGGCTTGTCTAGCCCTGTTCCTTGTCATTGACAGAGTGGCTGGTGCCAGTTGCTTCAGTGGGAGATGCAAGTACCTGCAGTTACAGGACAATTGCCACACAAAGAGAGGTCCTTCCTAACCCCCGGTTACAATTTAAAACAAGAAGGTTTACATGAACTGGAATGATTATAACCAACCCTTCCCCCTGCTCTGAGTGCTTCTTTCTTTTACATGTGGGGAAACTGAGGCACAGAGAGGGACAGTGAGCATAGCTAAGGACAATGACAGCACTGGGAACAGAACCCAGGGCTCAGTCCCTTACATCATACTATCTGCACATCTGCAGACTCCTTTTAACTAATTGTTTATTTCCTTATTTGTGTTGTGGTTGCACTCAGGAGCTTCAGCCACAGACCAGAGCTCTGTTATGCAAGATGATGTACAAACATCAAAGAAAAAGAGCCATCTCTGCCCCTCAGAGCTTGCACTCCACTGCAACTTTTTTTTAAAGTATCTGTGACTGCCTTGTTCCAAAAGGGCAGTGGTGTTAATCTAGTTCAGTAAAACAAACAAAGGAGCCCTGTGGAACTTAACTGTTTTGATTTGCTGTTACAGTGTGACCTGTTCCCATGATTTACACCTCCCTGCATTCATTTCCTCCCATTCTGTAAGTTCCTCTATCTTCAAAGTATCTGACGAAATGGGATTTTCTCCCGTAAAGCTCATGCAATAAATAAATTTGTTCGTTTTTAAGTGCCACAGAACTCCTTGCTTGTAACTGCCTTGTTTCCCAAGGACTGGGTCTTTGGCATATGGCAAAATACAGACAAATGTGATTTGCAATGAGGTAACAAAGTTAGGCCCAATGCAAATCAAAACAGGCTCCAATAAAATAATCCACTGGCTTTTCTGTTTAACCAACTGTTCATAGCTCCAGTTAGATATCTGTGCTGGGGATCTGGAATGCCAGCAGTCAAACATTGCTGATGGCCCTGTGAAAGGAGCTTACGCAACTGCTTGTGTTTGGGTAGGAAGGATGTTCTAGTGGACACAGCACAGAATGTGTATTCAGGAGACCTGAGCTGATACTTGCCTCTGCCACTGACTTCATGTGTGACGCTGGGCAAGTCACGTAATCTGCCATGTGCCTCAGAACCCCCCTCCTGTAATAAAATGGGGATAAAATTTCCTTATGAAACAGGGGCAGGATGAAGATCAAAAAGCCTCCACTGTTCATGAGGCACTCGGATTAAGGAGGCAGACAGAACAGTGGCTTGATACACCTCTTCTGGTATGGGAGTAGATTCAGCGCCAAGAATTAAAGCTGGGCCCAGCCCAGCGGGAAGATGAGCAGCAGTGTGTAGGCCCTGATGTGATGATGTTTGTGGGAATGGCTAACACCTTAAAGCTATTAACAACATCCTGCCACTTCCCCCACCCATTTCCAGCTACTGTGGTATAGTTTAAGGAGGCGATAGGATGTGAGGGAGCCTGTTGCAGTCAGGCCATTGCTAGAACAGGAGCTGACAAAGACCCAGCTTGCCAAGCTCTGGCCATCTCTGCCAGTGTAGCTGGCTTCTCGCTGGCTGTCTGCGTTCCCCTTTCTGATTTGAAGACACATAAAATGACTTGCACCAGAGGCAGTTTGACTATGCTGGGTGCCTTCTAGTAATACCCTGCAGGCCTGGTCAAGGTGGAATCAATTTAATCACAGCAGCAGTGCAGTAAAGAGAGAGAGACACTGCCAAACCAGGGGACAAAGTGGGGAAGCAAGGGGATGGTGCTGACTCCCTCTCCCCTGCCCCGATCCCAGTCAAAGAGCGAAGGATGATCTGGAAATTGGGTGCAGTTCTTAAAAGCCAGGGAGGAGAGGGGACACTGTGGAGAGGTTGGATAAGTGGGGGGGCTTCCCCAAGCCAGGCTGGTGGGCCCATGCCTCTCAGCACTGATCAGGCAGATGTGAATTTAGATTTCGACAAGCAACAGACCCTCCCTCTTCTCCCCAAACCTAAACAAGAAAATTGACGATAAGTTGAATGGCACAGTGGAAACAAACAAGCAGCATCAGAAGAAGAGAAGGAAACTCAGTTTCCAGTATTCTAATTTAATGGGTTTATGAGTGACATAGATAAAGACACTGGACCACATCCTCAGCTGGTCTTGCTCTAGTCACTTCAGTGCCACTAGGCTGGTTTACATCAGCTGAGGGCCTGCTTTATTATTTATTTGCTATTCCATTAGACATTTATATTAGAACAGCAGCAGGGTGTCCCAGCCCTGATGAGAGTGGGCACTCTTCAAAATACATTGACTCCATGCTCCAAGACCTGACAATCTAAACCAGGGGTGGACAAACTTATGGAACTCAAGAGCTGCACAAGTTGATTATTAAACCTTCAAGAGCCACACTGAGGCATATAACCATATACTTTTACCTACTAAATTGATTTGCTGACGCTCTTCTTCAAGCCACACTTTTTCATTCAAGAGCCACATGTGGCTCCCAAGCCACAGTTTGGCCACACCTGATCTAAACGGACGAGACAAAGAAAAGCTGGAAGGGGAAACTGAGGCACAGAGGAGCAAAATGATTCAAATAAGACTATGCAACCAAGTCAAGACTAGAACTTGTGTCTTCTGTGTCTAAGTCAAGGCAGCTACCTGCTAGACAACGCTGCCTAACTTGGCATCTTTTTGGGTGTAATTTGCATGGCAAGACAGATCTTGTGACAAAGTTCTAGGGATCAAGGCCCATGAGACTATCCCAGTGTGACTCCTTTTTGTTTGCTGATCTCAACACTTTTGTTTGCCCTGGTGCTCCGCTCCTCCCAACTTTGCTCATATAGCCATAAGCAACAGGTATTGCACCAAAGCCTGTTTCCAGAATAAACTCCCTTTCTGAAAGGGAGTAATTTCCTTTCCACAGCCAGACTCAGGACTGAGATAAAGGAGAAACAAACCAGCCAGAGCTTCCAGTTGAAGGAAAGTGCACTAAGCAGCCACCTACACTTTTTAGAGACCTGATCCAGTGCCTTGGAAATCAGCTGGACATCTGCCATAGACTTCAATGGAAGCACAATCAGATTTTGTCTGGTTCCAGCAAGGGGCAAAGACTTAGGCTGGAATAGCACTCCCACTCCATCACTGAACTGGAGAGTTCAGCACTGCTGTGCTGAATCCAATCACCACCTCAGCCTGATTTGCTGCTGCAGGATACCATGTCAGGGGCAAACCCCACTCTGTTGCTCCTGTTTGTAACCACCACACATGCAATCTGAGGTGGTAAAAGGTTCCCTGGTGGATCTAGGAAAGGAGCCATCATTATGTTACAGACCCTGGCACCAGGGGGTCTTGGTCCATGACTGGGTCTCTTAGGTGCTTCCAAAATACAAATGCTAAATAATAACAGACTGTCTCATCACCATGCAGTTTCAATGAGAGGGAGGCTGAAGTGGAATTTACTCTGTGCCTGCTTTCCCATTGCTCTCAGCTAGCTGTGCCCTCAGAGAAGATACAGGATTGCAGGGCCAGGAGCTGTCCTTTGGCTTGAGTGGTAGAGGACTGTGACTGTAGAATGAGATCTGGTTTCTAGTCCTACATCAATGTATGTGAGTGACTGAGCTAATCTAGTCATCGTGTCATCAGCTGCTGTGCCTAGGTTCGTTATAACAAGTTCCATGTTCCCTGCCTTCCCCACCTTTCCAGGGTAAATTATTTCTGTTTTCTTGGACTATTTGAAATAAATCCCCCTGAGGTCAGACAGCAACACGGAGAAGCAGATTGGAAAGGGGCATAAAGATCAAAGCAGCTCCAGAGGTGACTGTCTTGTGTTCACGGTCTCAAACAGTGGATGGGTCTCTGGCTTGGTGAGGTGGGCGATGTGGTCCCAGTGATATAGCAGCTGTTTCCTCAAGCGCTGTCCTTGCTGCCAGAAAGGTGCAGGCTGAGCCCTTCTGTCTTCTGGTGTTACCTGGAATGTTCCTAAATGGAGTGAAGTCTGCACAGGAAAATGTTGCAGCCCTTGGAAAAAATGGACATTTCCAATTGATTAATGACTCACCCATGCATAGGCCCAGGTCAATTGCTGCCAGAAAAGCACAGAGCTGCTTGTGTGCTAGGGCCCTGCTTATACTGGAATGGATGCGCTAGATTAATTTAAATATGAAATTTACCCTATTGTTCACCCATTTAAAGAAGTTTAATCCCATCTACCTTAGAGGTTTGCCTTTGTTTAACAATTCATCCCCCCTTGCACTACATGAGGACACTGGGATCAATACAGCAGAAGGGAAGGAAGTGTTCCCACCTGTGTCAGGAAAACCATTCACTAGACACAATGGTTTTCTTGGGGAAGCAATGGTGAGGGCGGTGATGGGGTTAAAGAGAGACCACACAGCCACAGAAAACAACACCCGCGTACAAGCTGTCCTATAGCTTAAAAAAAAAAACCCAAAAAACACATCCTGATCTGCAACCTGGTGGCTTCTCATCCAAAGCAGGGCCAGCTGCTCCCCCCTTCCCCCTCCTCTCCCACTGTGGGGAAGCAAGTGATGGCCTCAGCTTCTGGGTGACGTGCGCCCCCCCACACCCCCAGGGGAATAACATTTCTCATATGGAAATGCTTAAAGTTCAGCCTGAGAGCAGATGTGCCAAACTGCACGCACAGAGTGTGCACGACAAGCCAGCCGCACCATCTGGTTCAGCTGCACTGTCTCTGCTCCCTGTCCAAACCATGTCATGTCCACTGTAGGGATTTTATGAGGGGGCTCAGAAGGGGGGGTGGGGGAGACAGGCCAAGCAAACTACCCTGCAGGGGCAATCCTACCCCAAAGCAAGAGATAGGAGGGGGCTGGCTCTCTTGTACCCTTCGTTAATCTTTAAAAGTGCCACCAGACTCCTTGTTTGTTTTACTGAACTAGACTAACATGGCTGCCCCTTGAAATAGGACTCCTTGTTTGTTTTGTACTCTGTGCTGCTCTGGACAGCTCAAAGGGGCCTTTTAAGGGATACAAAAGCAGCACCAAGATCTACCCCTCCCTGTGCAGAGACCTGTGGAGCTGGCATGAAGGACGGGTGCGTGTGATGGATCTTGGGCAGTGGAAAGAGGACTCTAAAACCACCTTCACCCCCTCCATTCCTGCCCCAGTCACAGCAACAGTGTGACTGGGAACCACACCTCTGCTTTTCAGTTGTGCCTCTCCAGCTCTCTATCAAGTTGTACCCAAGCACCTGCTCTCATCACCTGAGACTCACAACACAGCCATGTGTCTATAGCTATGGCCCCCACCCTGCATTATGGCTGTGAACTCAGACACCCTGGCCAGAGCTGCCCCTTGGTCAGAGTGTGGTGAACAACAAGGGACCACACATGGAATAGGGAAAGGGCTAATAGCTCCCAGCATTGGGGTTGAGTTGGATGGCCTGGTAGGAGCTCCGAATGCAGTGGGCCTAGGAAGAAGTGTGGCTTGGCTGCTCTCCTCAGGGCAGGACTGGTCTTACCATGAGGAGAACTCAGGGCCAGCCCACAACATTTTGGCACCTGAGGTGAGGGAGCTCATATGATGCTCCTATACCCCCTTGCTTGGGCCAAAACTTTGGAAGGTCTCAACTCTGCCTTCTTCCTGTTCTACTCGTCTCAGGGTACTGCTCTGCTACCTACCCCACTAAAGGAGAACTAACATCTTAAAATGCCTTGTTCAAAAATTTTAGTTAACTTTCAAATGCCTGAATAGCAAATGTAACTTTTCTTGTCTGCATAGTAAACACTAGCATTTTTATCTGTGTGAATAATCAAAGTGGTGCTTTCCATGCCTTCTTGGCTGCAAAGATTTGTACTGCTTCCTGAAGGTCCACAGTCTGGGCCAGCTCATGCCTCTGGGGCAGCATTCAGAAAAAGAAAGCAAAGGAAGCTTTTCTATCTAAGCAGGCAGGAGTTCTCCTGAGATACATAGACACAAATGTTCACCGTGAGCCTTCTGGTCCCAGTGAAGATGTGAGTGGTGAGGAGATACTTGATCTTCCAGTTAGTCAGAGTGCAGGTGACCTGGCAGCTACTGCAGCATCCATATCTCCATCTCAAGTGGATGTAACCAAGCACATTCCTGAAGAAAAGTGTAGATCAGAGAAGAGTACGGGGGAGGCACAAGAAACAGCTGCTGCTGAGTTTAGTGCCTTAATTCAAGATGATCCAGGACTGTGGACCCACTTGAGCAGTAGTCTGAGGGACCTCATAGGCCACAGCAAGTGAAAAACTTCCTGTTCCCCAAAGACAATGAAAATAGAAGTTTCCATTCAACACGCTACTAGCGTGAAATCCCCAATGATGATGAAGTAGAGACGCCATGACTTATGTACTCAGAAACCCAGAATTCTGCTTACTGTTGTTGCAAACTCTTTCAGTTTAATGTTCCAGCCATAGTGGGTTCTGCAGGAACAAAAGGACTGGAAAAATCTGGCTAGAAATCTGGCATGCCATAGGAAGGCAGAGAATCCCCAGACAGCATTCCATAGGTAGAAAGCGCTTGAGATGAGATCAAGGTTAAAGGCCACCATAGATGATCAGCATCAAGAGAAGATTGCATCAGATGACAGGACCTGTTCATGGGAGAACAGTGGAAGAGGGAAATGGAATCACCAGAAACATACATAACTTCAAATTTCTGTGTATCTTAGTGTTGTGGCATGACATGCTGCTTGAAATAACTGTTCTAAGCAAGAGACTCCAAGGTGTTGACCCTGAAGTATCTGGAGCAATGGAACAAGTGGACAAAGCAAAGTCATACCTGCTGTCTGAAAGGTCAGAAGAGGGATTTCAAAACGTTTTGAAGAATGCATAGAAGTTGGCAGAGGAACTTCACACTGAAGCTATTTTCCCACCCATTCAAGAATACAAGAGTCAACAAAGAAGACATTTTGATTATGTGGGAAGGTATAATCCCATAAGAGACCTCAAACAACAGTTCGAAACTGAATTCTTTAACCAATGCTAGATTGTGCAATACAGTCAGTTGACGAATGTTTCATGCAGCTCAAAGAACACAGCAGCATATTTGGGGTGCTGGATGATATTCCAAAACTCCTCACTACATCTGAAGAAGACCTACACCAGCAGTGCAGGGCACTAGAGACAGTGTTGACACATAATGGCGTGCGATATTGATGTGAGTGATATGGGTGATGAACCAAAAGCCCTTTCAAGAAACATTTCAGAAGGATCAATTCAAAAGGCTGTTTTGGAATATATGTGCATAACTAAGAAGACCACCCTCTTTCCAAATGCTTTTGTTGCTCTGCGAATACTTCTAACACTTCCTGTAACAGTTGCCAGTGGTGAAGTTAATAAAAACACATCTACACTCCACAGTGACACAGGAGAGGCTGGCCAGCCCTGTAACCATCCTGACAGAGCATGAGCTGGCCCAGACTGTGGACCTTCAGGAAGCAGTTCAAATCTTTGCAGCCAAGAAGGCATGGAAAGCGCCACTTTGATTATTCAAACAGATAGAAATGCCAGGGTTTACTATGCAGACAAGAAAAGTTAGAATTGCTGTTCAGGCATTTGAAAGTTACTTAAAAATTTTGAACAAGGCATTTTAAGTTGTTAGTTCTTCTTTGGGGTAGGTAGTACCCATGAGACGAGTAGAACAGGAAGAAGGCTGACTTGAGTCCTTTCAAAGTTTTGGCCCAAACAAAGGGGTGTGGGGGAGTCATTTGAGCTCCTCACCTCAGGTGCCAAATGTTGTGGGCTGGCCCTGCCGTGGGGGATGCAAATGCTGGTGCCTCTGAGGCAGATCTCAAGGATGCTTGAAGCAGACCCACAGCTGCTGCAGGTTCAAGAAAGCACACTTTTCCCTCCCACAGTCCCTAGGCAAGGCTTGAAATGCCATGGGGATGAGCCCAGGGACGCTGAGGGAAATGGTTTGATCCAAATGTAGGATGGCTTGCACTGAATGGAGGCATCAAGTTCATTTCATATTGCAGGCAGCTTGCTGGCCCTTTCCTGTCTGTCTGCACCTACTCTAGAAGAGATCACAGTGTGTCTGTGCATGTCCATCCCTGTCCGTCTCAAATCCCTGGAATCTTCCTGCCCCAAAAGCCCCTATCGCTTTACCTAAAGGAGACAAGCAATTAGCAGCAGAGGACATATGACGCACAGGTGAGCAGTTCTGAGTCCATCCAGAAGGGGGCAACCATAGCATACATATCTCTACATCTCACCTACAAAGGGGTTAGTTCAGGGCTGACTGCTAGTTGCTTTTTCACCCAACCCCTTCTTTTCATTTCTATAGGCCTGGTAATCTACAACATCCTTGCTTTGCCTGCTCTTGCTTAGCCATCCTCACCCTGTGATTCAAAGCAGGGCCTTCAGCCACAAAAGGGGCCATATGACCCTAACCCTGAGAAATATCAGGGGGCTTCAAAGACCAGGACTCACTGAGCTGGATGCCCCTGCTCTGCTGCCCAGCCCCATCCTGCCATCTAGTGGTCCTTTTGCAGCACTGCACATATGGCAAAACCCAGGATCAAGGATACAGGTAGGCCAGGGTTCACCCTCACTAACGCAGCATGGTTGAGACCAGGGATTCATCCCCTGGGGGGTTGGGGGGGTCAGTCATGCTGGGGGGCAGGGTTAAGACTCTGTCCCATCATGGTTTCTCAGACATGGAAGAGCTGCCTATTAGTTTTGCACACTCCATGTGTGCCACTCTAATGCAGAGAATTTAATGAGCCAATTTGCATTTTGCCATGCACTTAAGCCAACACCTTCTTCCCCAACCAACAACATGGAGAGGGCAGGAACTGCACAAATCTAGCCAGCTCAGAGGCTGGGACAGGTAGTGAGGTTGGTGTTGTTAGAGGTGGCTGCTTTTGCACTACAGACTGTGCCTTTAAGGGCTGAGCTTCCCAGTCAGAGTATGGGCAAGGTGAAGCAGCTGTCTTGTCATTAGCTCACCTGCTGAGTGATCATCAAACATCCTGGCTGTTAAAGTGTTTCTACTGGACAGTTTGTATGAAAGTGCAGCAGGAGGCAACAGGGGCCTTAAAGGGATATTTGATGGGACCAAGCAGAGCTGTGCCTTCTCTGAAGTAAGGTGGGGTGGGAGAGACAGATAGACACACTCACTTGCAAAGAGAGATCCTAGTCCCCAGGAAGCACAGAGCAAAGCTCACTCCTCCTTTGTAGTCCTCAGGATTCGGAGCAGCATCGAATGAACGTCTTCATCCATGAACCCCTGAGCCAGAAGAAGCCCCTCCCCTGATCATTGTGTTGTGTTCTTCCTGGATTACCCTCACCCCAAACATACAGGGCTCCAGTCTGGTGTGGGACATGTTCCAGCGGGGCTAACCCCAACCCTGGACTTGTATGAGCTCTGCTAGGGAATGCAAGGCAGATTTTCCTTCTGCTCCAGGGTCTGGAAAGGCCCCTTAGGCAGAGCGTGCTGTCCAGGTGTGTCAGATCTGCGTGCCCCCTAGCTCTGCCCCACCCACACCCAACCCTGGCTCCCAGCAGAGATATCTGTAGCTTACACGGCTACAACCTCCCCACTCATGACTGTGCGATGCCAGGGACCCTGCACCCTGACATAAGCTTGGGGAAATTTAGTCCCTTGATTGTGCAAGGCACCTCCTAATTAGCTGTGCACTTGGATCCACCAGGCAAGTTGGGTCACTGCAAATGGTTGGAGGCAGTGTCAACAGTCAGGACTTCTGATCCTGTGCTTGAACCTCTAAACCCTTTGCTCCCAGAACAGGCATGTACAACCCAGTCACAGTGACTCCCAGCGCTGTGGTCACTCCGCTACACCATGTGGTCTCCCAGAGCTGAGCTGAGACTCCAGGAGTCCTGGCTCCTGATGGGTTAGAGCCATGAAGACTGAGAGCTGGGACTTGTGGGTTCTATTTCCAATTCAAGGAGGGAGTCTGCTCCCGCTGTTAGATCATGGGACTGTGACACACTCTCTTCCAGAGCTGGGCCTGGGAGTAGAACCTGGAAGCCCTGACTTCCAGCCTCCCTCTCTCTAACAACCAGACACCACTCCCCTCCCAGAGCTGAGAGTAATACCCAGGCACCCTGGCTCTGGCCCAGAGTACCTCGGTGGTAGGAGCTAAAGCACCCAAGCCCATTACAGCAGAGTTCAGTGATGACCTTTTAAGTGCTTGCAGAGAATCACCTAATGGTTATGGGAACAATGGGGCTGACTCACCCATGTATAGGAGCAGAAGGTTTTTAAAATCTATCTGAAGCCACACTAACCTTGGCACTAACCCAGACCCTCTGAGGTTTGTACCTGGGCTGCGTTGAGCAGGTGGGTTCGATAGATAGCAACAACTTCCTGGTGATTCTTTTCCTTAACCTGGAAAAACAATAACAACAACAAAAGATCTGGTTGACGAGTTTTGATCAGCCAACATGGTAGCAGACAGAGGCCCAGAAGACATCAGAGCCCCATTGTGCTAGGAACTGCACATATATGCAGTAAGAAGCAGTCCTTGCCTGTAAGAGCTTACAAATGAAACAGACAAAGGGTGGAAGAAGCAGGGAGGCACAGAGAGGAACTTGCTCCAGGTCACATAGAAAGTCAGTGGCAGAGCCAGCTCATGTGAGTCCTAGTTCAGGCATCTATCCCCAACTAGCACCCTGGATGCAATGCAGATGGATGAGCCCAGCAATCTGAACGACTGCCATGCTGGGTACGGGTGTAGTGCATAGACCAGGCAAATCAGTACTGCCCATTGTAAGAACTCCCATGATCACCTGGAATAAGTAAGCTCAGAGATTTGCTACAGAGGCACCGCAGCCTGCAACTCACCTCAAGCTGCAGCTGGAGACGAGCACTCTCGCCACGGAGGGTCAGGATCTCTGCCGAAAGCTTCTCCGTCTCCTCTAGCAACTTTTTAATCTGCAGTTCAACAGGAGAGAAGAACATGATGTCGCAGGTTGGGTCCTGTACAGCCAGGCTCTCTGCTGGCATAAATTGGAATTTCCTCGGCTTTAAGGCTGCCTGGCCAATTTAACACCCAGTGGGTCAAAGCATGTTGCAACTAACTCCCTTGTCCCCCCAGAACTGGTCAAAAATATTTCAGCAAAACAGTTCTCTGTCGGAAGATGCAGTTGCATCAAAACTGAAATGTTTGCAGGAACACATCGATTTTGGTTACTTTTTCTACAGGGAAACGAAATCACTATGAATCATTTTAACAATTATCAAACCAAAACAAAAATGTTTCATTTCTGTAAAAAGATTCCATTTCGACTTGCATGTCAGTTCACTTCATGTAGACTTTTGTATTAGATAAAAACTTTAAAATGAATACACTGTATTTAGGTGTGATATGCATTCACTATGATGCAATGCTATTTTCATCTAATATAAAAGTCAAGCCAAAGTGAATGGAAATGACAGCCAAAGTGAAATGCCTTTATTGGACTGAAATGAAAATGTTCTGATGTTCCTGAAATATAACAATCTGATGTGTCCAAACTGAATTTTTTTCAGACTCTTCCATTCAATGGGAAATTCCAGTTTCTGACCTGCACCTCTTTTAACAACAGGTCCTGACTAGAGGCATAGCCACAAGTGGGCCTGGGTGGGCCAAGGCCCACCTTCTTGAAGATCAGACATGCCCACTGCAGTGCCTGGCAGCGGCGTGAATTTCTCTGCTGTGGCCATGGGGATCCAGCCAGCAGTCAGCAGCTATAGCCCTGAGTGGAGTAGAGGCACGGGTGCTGCTCCCTTGTGGCCATGGCTGCAGGACACGGCCAGCTGCCACGGCCACAAGTGACTAGTGAAACAGAGGAGCCAGTGATGCTCTGCTCGTGGCTGCAGTTGTCAGCTGCTAGCCAGGGCCCCTGTCACAGTGGAGAATTTGTGCTGCTGCTGGGCACTGCAACGGGTGGGCCTTACCTCAGTTTCTGGTCAGGTAGTTGGAAACTGCCCAGCCCACCCTAGAACATCAAGAGCCCAGTGTGAAAACCCTGGCTAGCTACACCCCTACTCCCAGCAATGTTTGTTTGGACCTTTTGCTTTTCAATGGGTGATTCAGGGAACTAGGGGTAGAATGGACATTAGGCCAGTGCTCTGAATCCAGCCTGGTTTGAAAATGACTGACTAGTGGCTAGTCAAGACCTCCAGTGTGAAATGGGGTTGGTGAGTCTTAGGCCAATTTCCTGGACACGCCATGACATTTTTAGAGTGATGATCCAAATTGCTTAGGATTATGACAAGAGGGCTCTCCAACTACATGCGGGGAAAGAGATACTACCTTAGGTGATATTAACTATGCTATTAATAATAGTATTCATGAGAAAACACAGGATTGTTCCAGAAGCTGGTAGATTCAATGAAAACTTGAGTGCACCCTGCAAGTGGCTTGTTCTGACAGCTCTAGATACCAGCTTGAGACAATCTCTCCTCTGCTGGTGGTACTTCAGATCAAAATTGCAGAGCAGAGTGGAGCGTGATTGCACAGAGTGGAGCAGAGCACAATGGAGTGTCGTTTATAAGGGCAAAACCCTAGGTCACAGGGTAATATTCTGGTGTGAGTTAACAACTGAAAACTAAGCATCACATCTAGAGCAGAAAACCATTTAAAGGAACAACATTTGAGACCACAAATAGGGGATACAAGCGCACAATTCTCTTTGGAACTAGTGCAGGCTGGGTGTCTAAACCCCCCTTTGAAAATCTCAACCAAGAGCATCACAGGGTTGATGTCTGATCTGGAAGCAATAGCTGCAAGCCCTACAGAAGGTAGACGTGTACGTCCGGGCACATGCTGAGGGATGGAGTGCTAGAGAAGCAGCCGATCTTGCTGAGAAGGCAGCAATGGAGTATGTGGAAAAAAAACCCCAGCCCATTCTTCTTAAATTTGTAGGCCAAATCACCAGCTGACATAAGTCAATTAGCTCCACTGAAAACATAGCAACTGCCCCAGTTTAGACAATCTGAAGATCTCAGCCATCATCAAATTCAACGGGACTCTTTGTTAGTTCAACATGTGCTGAATGTGACCCTATATCTTTAGGTCTCTAGCTAGCAAGGTCTTTTTGGCCTTACCTTCCCCTCTTTATCCTGGCAGGTCCTGGTGAGGTCCAACACCTTCTTGTTCAGCTTCTCAATGGTTTTCTCCAGCTGCTCTGACTTCCCCCTCAGGTCTTCTGCTTCCTTCTCCTGCTCCGCCACCTTGGCCAGCAGCTCCTTGTTCTTGTCCTTCTCTGAGGCCAGGGCCTGCTCCAATTGGGCGGACTTCCCTCTCACCTCCTCGTGCTTCTCCTGGAGGGCTCTCAGCTCCTCTTCCAGAGCCTGAGCCTGGAGCGCCAGGGAACTCCAAGCCTTTTCATGCATCCTCAGGGCCTCCTCCTCCTCCGAGCACAGCTCTGCCACCTTCCCAGGCAGTTGGTCAAGCATCTTCTTCAGCCTGGTCACCTCGTGGCCTTTGCCGCCCAAGGTGACCTGAGCAGCCTCTAGCTCCTGCTTCAGCTCCCACAGATCTCTCTCCAGTTCATTCACCCATCGCCAGGGCTCAAGCACCAGCTCTCCTCCAACGACTTCCAAGGTCTCAGATGCTTGCTGACGGCCATTGCTTTGAGGGCCTTTCTCACTCATCCTGGAGGTGTCAATGCCCTCGCACTGTGTGGTGGGAGCTTGATCACCCCCAAGCGCCTGGCTCTCCTCTTCCATCTCTGACACTAGCTGCAGGGCTTCGTTGTGCTTCTTCACTAGGTTGTCCAGTTTCCAGTGAAGTTCCTCCAAGATGCAGGTGCCAGGGCTTTGGCTCCCCACACTGTTGGCCTCCCCCATCATCTGCTTGAGGAAACTATCCCTCAGCACCACCATCTCCCTCTTCTGGGTCTCAAGCCTCAACCTCAGCTTCTTCGTCTCCTCCTTTTCAGCCAGCAGCTCCCGGGACAAGGTGGCCACTCTCTGCTTCAGCTCTTCCACCAAACCCTGTGCTTCCACTCGGGGCAGTCCCTCCTTTTGGTGCTGCCAAAGGTGTTGGAGCTCATCCTGTAGCTTCTCTCGCTCCCTGCCCAGCTGGGCCAGCTCATTCATGAGGCTGCCATTGTTCTGTTTGAGGTCTGACACCTCTTTCTCTAGGTCAGAGCTTCTCCTCCTAGCTCGGCCCTTGGTTTCCACAGAGTCATTCCTAAACTTAGATCTGAGTTGTCCATGGGAGCCATCCTGGATCTGGTTCTTTTCCATTCTGTCTTTCTCCACCTCCTCTGGGGATTTAGGTTGCCTCAGTGGGGACTCAGCCTCGCCTCTGAAGATGTTGGTCTCCTCCTCTGCATGCTGATCCAGGCCATTTACCAAGACCTCTGACTCTGGCTTACTTTGAGAGGTTGAGATGGTTTCCTGAAGACGCCTGGATTTCTCAAGAAGGCCAGAATTGGTCTCATCCATCTTGGCCAGAGCATGTTCTAAGCTCATCACCATCTTCTCCCAAGAGGCCACGCTCCTCCTGGTGGCCTCTGATGGCACCACCTCAAGGTCAAACTTGCCCCTGAGAGCCTCCTCCGCCTCCCTCTTCAGAACCTCAATTTTGGCAAGCACTGAAGCCCTCTCCTCCTGTGATTTGGCACATGCCTCCCACATCCATGACAGGAACTGGCTTAGCTCGGCCCAGATAGCAGCTTTGGGCTCCCTCTGATCTACCTCTTGCCTTCCTGCCTTCTGGATCTCTTCCTGCTGCCTTCCCAGCAGCCCACGTAGCCGCTGGTTGTCGCTGTCAAGCTCAGCAACGTGAGCCTGCAGTTGCTGCAGCGTCTCACTGTGGGCCCGCTTCTTGGCCTCATAGACAGCGATCACTGCCCTCATGTTCTCCAAGTGACCTTCGATTTCTGCCACCCTCCTCGTCGCACTCTCCTTCTCCTCCAGGGCTGTGGCTGCTTCTACCTGGAGTCGTTTCAGCTCCTCTTGATGAAGTCTCTTCTCTTCCTCTTCTTCCTCCCCTGGCCACTGTATCCTCCCCTCCCTCCCTGCTATAGTCTGGGCCCCTCTGCTCCCTGTCTCTTGCTGTCTCTTCTTCAGTTCTTGCACTTGCTCTGCCAAAAGGTTCAGGTAATAATCTTCTTCCGTGGCATCCCGGCTGTACCGGCGGCTCAGCACTCGCCTATTCTCATCTGTCCCCTCTGGCACCAGCTGGCTTATCTCCTGCACCTGCTCCCAGATCCTCTCCTTCATTGCCTTGCACCCCACTGCTAGAGTGTCACACTCCTTTGCCTTCCTTGCCAGCTGCTCTTCCAGCTGTAGGACCTTCGTCTGCTCATCTTCGTACCGACACCTCCACTCTTCTGCATCAAGCTCCTCCTCATCATCCTCCTCCTCATTGTCTCCTCTTTCCTTACTCTGGAAGGTCACACTGCCGCCGTTGTGCTGCAGTGGCTCAGCTGTCACCTGGAAACAACAGGAAAACCAATAGACCAGGTGAATTTGTTGGTGCCACATTGTGAAAATGGCGACCTCCACACAGCATGACCTCATGCGTATGGTGTATCCCGATCATGCTGTATGGAGGGTGCCATTTTGAAGATCAAAAATGAACACCTTCCATATTGTCTGGGGTCTTGGCTTGAAACACTTCATTCAGATGGGGTCATGCCAGCAAACAGTTTGGAAACCCTGCCCTGAATGTATGTGCAGCACCTAGCACATCGAGGACCTTTGGGTGCTACTGTTGTAGAAACAATGACAGAAGTCAACCTGATGCATGCCAAAAGGATTGGTAATAGAATATTGAGTCTTTTCCCTTTAAGAGTCTGACCCAGCGTATCTAAGAGCCAGTGCAGAAAAGTCACATTACTTGGGCCAGCTGTTCTAATCTGCCCTAGGACTGGTAGTAACTGAAAATTACAGCGCTTGCTGGCATTCTACAGAAATGGTGGGGGAAAAGCCTAATTCTTCCCTTTTTGTCCTCATTTACACCCATGCAAAAAATTCTGGCAGATAAGAAGCACAGCTTTGTGTGCATGTTTTGCATTGGGACCCCTGACTCCACCAGCACGGGCTAGCGTTGGGGAATTAAGCCCTCAATATCAGGCCACATAACAGCAGCACAATCATGGCTGCTGATTCTGGGCCATCCCAACTCCCAATCCATAAGACATCCTGGATGCCATTCCCCACACCTTGTGTGTGTAACCGGGAGTGCAGTTTACTATGGGGTAACACACACACAAGAAACTTTGACACACATCCAAGCTTCCTTTGGCTGGGCCAGAAGGGGTGCTCCTCACCTGTGCTGTGGTGCCTGTGACACGGCCAGGTCTGGGCTCTGCCAGGGGAAGAAAAAACACACAGAGAATGAATTTTACAGCTCTCCAGAGCACAGAGGTGCCTTGCCCCTCTGCAGGCATTTGGATTTCCCTTCTCTGCACAAGTAGGAATTAGGCTAGGGAGGTGGGTAACTGAACATCCCTAGCTCATCAGTGACAACAGCTGTGCCCAGGGTCTCACAAGGAGTTTGTAGCCAAGCCAAAAATAGAACCCAGGGGTCCTGAGTTCCAGGCCTCTGCCCTAACTACCAGCCATAATCTTTCCTAGAGCTGGAAAAAGAACTTGGTGGTTCTGACTTCCAGACACCTGCTTTAAATACTAGGCAACGTCACTGGGTAAACTGAGGCACCAAGAGGGGAAGTGACTTGCCCAGTATCACCCAGCAACAGACTCAGGATGCCAGATCTTCCAATTCCTAACCCTGTGCATTAGCCACAAGGCTGAATTTCCTCCCTGAACATGAAGTTTTGTTATCATCATCAATCAAGCTTTCTGAGATTCTTTGGGAAACGTTCAGGAAGTTTCTGTTTTGGCTCTGCCTCTGTCCCTCAGCCACAAGGCAGCTGCCATGGAAACCAAAACCTCGCAGGCAGAATGACCGAGGTCTCCTGGATAGCTCATTTTGTCAAGCCCGAGTATTACTTTTAAAAATCAAAACCAGCTGGAGAAGCTGCTAGAGGCTGGAAACCTCCTTTCAAATGAACTAAACAAATGCACATAAGCCCCCCATCCCAAGCAACCAATATCCTGGCTGAGCAAGGCTGGGTGCTGTCCAGCCAAATGAAAAGAGGGGAGGCACAAAGGGAAAGCTGAAGATGAGTGTGGAAAAAAATAAAGTTTTGGTTACTTTCTGAGGCATTTCTGCATCTTGGAATGAAGTAAAATGCTACCTATAAAGAATAGCCAACATGTCACTGCAGCCTCTCAGGAACAGGTCTCCCGCCCCTTTATAAGCAACATTCAGAGTGGGGAAATGTGTCCTGAACCGAGTGTAGGTTTCACATTAATCTTTGATGATTCTGCCATCCCTGCACTGTAGACAGCTCAGACACTCCTTGACTTTCAGCTGGACCAACCATCGTGATCACCCAGTCTGACTGCCTGCACATCACAGACCACAGGCCTGTGCCCACCCACTCCTGTCAAAGGCCCATCAATTCTGACTAAGTTACTGACATCTTACCATCTTGATGTAAAGACTTCAAGCGTAAAGAATCCACCAGTTACTCTAGTTCACTTCAACAAGTGATTCATGCTCCATGCTGCAGAAGAAGATGAAACCCTGCAGGGTCTCTGCCAAAATCCCTTCCTGACCCCAAATCTGCTTAACTGTGTTTGGGATTGGATGGAAGTTTAGGGCAGAAGAGACTATTCTGCTTATCTAGTCTGACTCCAACATAAAACAGGTCAGGGAACTTTTTCCAGAGGTTCCTGCACCAGCCCCTCACTTCTGGTTGAACTAGAGTACATCTTTTAATCACCCTCGCTGTTAAAAAATTATACCCTATTTCTAATCTGAATCAGTTTTAGCATCATTCTCCAAACCTGAGATTTCATTATGCCTTTTCCTGCTAGATGCCTCCTATTGGAAATCTTTTCCTTCTGAAAGTGATCAAGTTACCTCTTAAATTTCACTTCTGGGAGGAGAACTTCCCTAGCATTTGAGCCTTGGCCTGTAGTACCTTAAATAATAACCATACCAACAGGCCATTCAGCTAGCTAGCTAGACAGACACTATGATATGTATATCATACATACACAAGTCATTTTTTATTAGATCCCATCTAATTCACTGCAATGCCTCCAGCACTGTCTGCCTTCCAAGGTTAAATTTCATAGAGCTCCCCAAATTGTTTCTGTAATAATACTGTAGCTATGGTCATGAGTGGAGAGCAACCCAGGAGGCTCTTGATGCCCATTGGCAGAGGACACAGAGGGTGCATAGTGTGTTACAGAGATCCTCTGGGTCAGTTTTGTGCAAAATAATTCACTAAAGTGTGGCATCTGAAGTCTTTGCTGAGAGCCAAGAATATACTGGTCAGAACCATTGAGAAATGGATGTTAGGATAATCCTTAAGGAGCTATGGACCTAGATGGGAAATTATGTTCTTCAGCTCTATGAAAGCAGCTCAAGTGGTGACAAATATGTCCCTTGTGGACAGGCAGGAAGCACTTATCTATCTGTTGGGTCATATGCAGACTGAGGATTGTACAGTTACACTGGGTGCCTATCTGCATTTAGAGCTGCCAGCTAATCAAAAGTTAAGAAATTAACAAGAGATCCCAAAATCTACAGGAAGGAACATGCAGCAGGTTGGTGAAAGATTTAAGAATAAAGAGCTGTTTGAAGTCTTTAAGAATAAAGCTTTTCAGAATAAAGACTGATATCTCCAGGATTGCAAAGGGACATGCTGGTGTCTTTCACTAGGGTGCAAGCAAGCTGTGGGTTTGTTCGTTGAATGGAAAAATCACAAAGGCTATGTCTACATTAGCCAATTAGTCCGGACTAAGGAGGCTTAGTCCAGACTAATTTAGCTCTTGGCTACACTAGGCTTTGCCTAGTTCGAACTAAGAAATTTCTTAGTTAGGACTAGGGAAAGGTTAGTCCAAATTATTTAGTACCAAGGGTTAGTTCAAACTACCCATCTTATTTCAAACTAAGCATGGGCAAGACCCGAACTAAGGCTTAATTCAAACTTAAAAAGTTCAAACTAAGCCATGAGTTTGAACTAGCTGGTCATTCTAGTTCAAACTAAAACTTTAGTTTGAACTAGAACATGCAGCTACTTCAAACTAAAAAGTCGTGGTTAGTTCGAACTAGTGCAAGGTTAATTCGGACTAACCTCGGACTTCTTTAGTTTCAGACTAGCAAGTCCGAACTATGATTCCTGATGTAGACACAGCCAAAGACACTGGAAGGGTCTGGTCTGAGTTTTAGCATCTATGACATGATGGTGTGCTATTAGTTAAGTTTAGGGTCTGATAGGCTGTTTATGATTTCACATTTTATTGTGACCCTTTGTTTCCAATATTGCTGCTTGCTATCATTTGAATCTCTGTTCATTGGTCTGTAAACTTATGCTTGTTTTCTCTAGAAACAACTGTGTGTTAAGCAGCATTGTGGTCTAAGGTGTAATTGGTTCAAAGGAACATATCCTTTGGGAACAGCAGGGCTTGTCATATTTCACTAGTCCAGTGGATCAGGGGCTGCACCCTACAGCACAGTGCTTGGAAGTTGAGGTATGTCCCTCCCAGCTCAGGCTGCCATCAGGGGTGAGAACCCAGGACCTTCATTGCAAAAAGTATGAGCCTCTTCCACTAGAGCTAAAAGGAGCTTTTTCACTGGCAGAAAAGTAGGTTTTTATCCTCTGATGTGGATGAGCCATGACAAAGGAACAGGTCCCTTCCCGTAAAGCAGTGGGTCACACTGCCACATACCTGAATGCAGACCCCAGACCGGATTTGTCTCTCCACCCCAGGGCAGGGAGTTAGCACCTCACCAGCCAATGATTAAGTGAATTCTTTGCCCCACATACCACCCCCTTACAGTCATGTCAGCAGGTGGGATTATGCACAGCCAGTTGTGATCTGAATCCAGTCTGGACAGACCCCCTCCCATCACCTCTTCTCTTCCTCTTCCTCAGGGCACTGCGGAGTAGCCTTCTCAGAGGGCGGCTCTGGGACTGCAGGGCATAGTAGAGGGCGTCGTGGCCTGTCCTGTCCACTGCACTGATGTCCACCCCACTGCTTATGAGCAGCTCGGCCGACTCAACACTGGCGTTCTCACAGGCCAGGATCAGAGCAGTCCTGTCAGGGACACGAGAGGCTATCAGGGTCAGTTCTGGGGAGGGCCGGTGGGCCCCTTGCAGTTGGGCCACCTGGATAATCCCAGTGTGGGGATCCCCCTCATCTGGCCCTTTCCACTATCTATATGGACAACTCATTTAGGGCAGCAGGTCTCAGTTTTCCTGTTCCGCCTCCCCGCCTCCAGCTCAGGGCTGCCTATTGGTGTCTAGCCTGGACCCCTGCCCAGATGGTGATATAGGAAGTGCATGTGGGTTGCAAGCCTGTGACCCCCATTCATGACCCCTGTTTCTGGGGTAGTCCTGGTCCCCAGGGTGAGAAATTTTATGGGACTCCTGTGACAACAGGCTAATTCCCCTGGGGCCAGCAGCCTCACAGCACCTCCCTGAAACAGTGACTTCTGGGAAATTCTGAAAGGCATTAGGGGCCACCTCGTGGAACCTGGGGGCAGTGGCCCCATGAAGCCAAGGTCCCATAAAGAGAGGAGACTGTCCATAATGCATCTTGGCAACTGCCCCCCACCCCCCCACCGTTTCCCCCAGGGAAACATCCACAATGCCCCTGGTACCCTGGTATTTTTACGGTCGGCCCCCAGGCCAGAGACTCACTTCTCTTCCTTGTCAATGAGGTCACCACTGGCCCCCCTCTGGAGCAGCTGGCAGCAGATGGCAGCGTGGTTCCCCATGGCTGCTATCATCAGCGGTGTGTGTCCTTTCTGGAAGGAATGGCAGAGGCAGTTTGTGTGGCAGGCTGCACCGACCCACACTCAAAGTCAGCACAGCAGCTTTCGAGCACTCAGCAACTGCAACCTTGTTCTGGGAGCCCTTGCAGAGATTACATGACCCATGGACAGCCTGTACCCACCACATAGGGTGAACGAGTTTCACCCCTCATAAGCATCCTCCCAACAGGCCCCATCCTGAGGGAGGCATTGCACTCACGTTATCCGCGACATCCAGGAAGGCCTCATGGTCGCACAGGAGCAAGACGCTGGATGCACACCCAGAAGAGGCTGCAAGGGCAGGAAGGGAGGAATGGTCAGCACTCAAGGGATACAGCTGGCTGCTGCCCCATGTAGGGGGAATAGGCTATCAGCTACCATATCTCAAGGGCCAGTGTGGGAAGGAGTTTTCAGTCTCTTCTTCATCCCCCAAAAGCAAGGGGCCTCACCTTCTGCACAGGGTGTTTCTTCAGATGAGGGGAGACCCAAGCAAGGTCATTTCTCCACTTGGGTTTAAACATCCAGGAGGGAGATATTTCCAGCTAGGTGGGGCAACCCAGACAACAGTGGCAAAAGTGTGGCCTAGAGACTAGATAAAACTGAGCCCTCCAGGTCTGTTCCCTCCCTGGTCGCTATCATCCTCTCTGGAAAGGTGGGAGTGGGGATGGTCAGACCAGCATCCACTGCCTGGGTCCAGCCCCTGCAATTCGTTTCCCCACCTGCTGTGCTATATCTGGGGGAGTCAAGTGGCTTGTAGGGACTGGCATTTATACCCACATTCTAAATCAGCCTGTTTGAGGTCCATATGTCTGTCACTTAATCAACAACGGCACCCAGTGGGCACACACAGGCACTGTGAATGGTCAGCATGCCATAGGTAGGATTGCAATTTCAGTGCCCGTGGACACCATCAGCGCCATGTGACACTAGACATGAGAGAAGGTCCCTGCCCTAAGGATCTTACAGCCTAGACAGTTGGTGCCAATGCTTCACTTTTGCTCTGGTCCTGCCACTGGAATGTAGCTAAAGAGGTAGATGGGTGGGTAGATGGACGAATGCACAGACAGATGGAGATGTAAGGGGCAAGGATACGGATGGACAGACAGATTGAAGGGGGACTGACAGAAAGATACACATCTGGGCAATGGAGAGATAGGTGGACAGAGGTACATAGGAGGATAGAAAGATAGACAAGACAGGAGAGGCAGGTTTGCATGGGGATAGACAGACATCTGGGGGGTGGTGAGTTCTAGAGAAAGATGATTTTAAGGACGCCCATGGGTAAGCTGCCTTGTGTCTATCTCTGTAGCACAGTGGAGAGATGAAGACAGTGATGGCAGGATCCCAGTCAGTATAAGCCATGTCCAGTTGTCTCCAGAAGCCCAGATTCAGCCACCTCCTGGAGCACATCCCTCGCACCTCAGCCCCCTTAGATCTGCCCCAACACACAATTCAACTCAGGGCTCAGTCTTTCTCCTTGCCTGACTCCACCTGCGCCTCCCGGGACTCACCAGCCCAGTGCAGGGGGGTGCGGTTCTCACCATCTACGCAGTCTTCATTGGCGCCATGCTATGAGGAACAAACATGGCTGTGAGTGCAGCTTGTCAGAATGGCCACCTCCTCCCTTCCAATGGGCCAGAGGGGTGACTGGAACCCATCCTGCTCCACAGCTAAATGCTGCTCAGCTACTGTGGGACAACAGGAACCCTTACCTTGGCGTGAGCCAAGTAGGGCTGCCACATACCCAGTTAGATAGCTAAAGTGTTGGCATGGGACTCCAAAACCTGAGGTTCTGGCTCCATGGCTGCCACAGATTCTTACATGATCTCGGGGCAAGTCACTTAAACCTTGCTGTGCTTCAGTTTCCCCATCTGTAAAATGGGGATAATGATCATTCCTTTGGCTCTGTTCACACTCTCAATTCTCTGGGGTCCCAACAGTCTCTGACTGGATTTTTACAAAAAAATAACAAAACCAAGGACAGCCCATAGCCCAGAGGTGACCCTTACAGTAGTGCCTGACAGCACTGACTGACACCTAACTTGGAAGACAGAAGATCTAGTTTTCCCAGCACTGACTCACTGCATAACCTCAAGCTAGTCAGACCCCACCCATCTAAGCCATTCCTTTCTCAGCAGTAAAATGGGGCTAATTATCCATGGTGCAAAGGGCTGAATTCAGGAATGACTGGGTCTTCCCAGAGAACTTCTCTCAGAGGATCCCAACATGCTTCACATGATGTAATTCATCTTAAAGGGTTCTGTTGGCTTGCAGGAACTCAGCTGGCCCAACAGCCAATACAAGAAGCTGTTGAGCAGGAATTTGCTCACTGCCCTGATCTAAAAGATGCACCGGTTCTCCTTGTTTCATTTCTGTCTCGCCCACTGCTGCTCTGTCATCTCTAGAGCGAAACTCCCCAGCCACACCTCACCATGCAGGAGGGAAATGAATAATCCCCAAGCGACTCTAATGCAAGAAGCCAGGCAGAGATACAGTCACCCTGGGCACAGCCACTGCTGAGCTGGGCTAGGCCACAGTGCCCACATGGGATGCCACACATGGGCACAGAACCAGGAGGAGTCTGTATCTGCTGGGAGAAAGGCTGGACAGCTCCTTCTGTGTCAGTGGGGTGACTGCAAATTGATAGTGGGGTAATGGAGAGCAGAAATTGCACTTGTGCATGCCAGGATGAAAGATTAAACAGGCCACAGACCCCAAGCTCTGAAAGGGCCCCTCCTCCCATTTTCCACCCATACTCGAAAATGTGATTAGATCTGAGGGGACATCCACGGTTTGAAGCTCCACCAGTGCACACATTTGGGGCCCAGTTATTCTATATGATGCTCCACTACATCTGGCTTAAGGTCTCCTTTCATCCCTGAAATACACAAGGCAGCTCAAGGCTATACATTCCCAGCTGATCCCAGCCCAGTTTAGCTTTCATGCCACTTGGTCTGGATCACCATGGCTCCTAATGCGCCACATCGTCTGCTTGCAAATCACAGGCACAGCCCTCTCGCTACCTTCATTTGTTGACTGGAATGAGAGTGCCTATCATTCATGTTTCACAGTGGGGGAAACTGAGGCACATGGCAGGGAAAGGGATTCTCCACAAGCCACCTGGCAACCAAGCTAGGAATAGAATCCAGGAGCTTGATATCCATTCCCTAAGTCTCTAACCACTAGACATTCACCCCACTCCTAGAACTGGAACTAGAACCCAACAGTCGTCATTTCCGGTCCCTCCCTGCTCTGTCCACTAGAACCCACTCCCTTCCCAAAGTGGGAATGGAACCCGGGGTCCTGAGCCCTAGGCCTTTTCTGCTCAAACCACATGACCAGACCCGTAGCAAAGATAGACCAGCTCTTCTTAACAGGAGGTCCCGACCCTGATTCACCCAGTAGACCATGCTGCTCCCTCTTGCTTACTGTCAGCGAACATGACGCAAGTCTGCAAGGAAATCAGATGAACCCCATGGCTGCCCTGCTGATGGCTCAAGACCCCAGCCCACTCCTCCCTGATGCCCAGCCTGGAGCGGGAGGGGTATGTGCCATGTTTACCTGGAGCAGAACCTTCACGCACTGGGGCTGGCAAGCGATGGTGGACAGGTGCAACGCTGTGCTGCCTAATAGTGGAGCAAAGAGAGAGCATCATGTTTTGGAAACAGGGAGCCAAACCCTTCCCGCAGCTTGGGCCTGCTCACTGACTCACAGTGTGCACGGAGTGGAGGTGAAATCAGCTTCGTCTCTCCCTGGGAGGCCCATCAGCCACTGGACACAACTCACCCGGTGCCCATCGATGGACACTGATTATACAGGTCAGGTTCAGGACACTCCTGTGGGCAGGGCCAGGGTTCGTGGCAGCATTCTATCCTTCACATACATGACTGGCTGGGCTTTGCTCGCATGTCCAGGGGCTAACCTGCCCTGGCATTATCCATAGGTCAGATCGACAGGGACTTTGGCTGGGGGTCTCCTTCCTCTGCAGTGCAGGTATGCTAGGATTATCTGGGTATATCACACTTCCCTATCAATCCAGGGGCCCTGAGGTGTCTCAGGCCCTCCTGTTTTCTGCCTGTCGCCCTGAGTCATCTAGTTCCCTGAGGGCTGTAATCCTTAGCTCTGATTTCAGTGGTTGGGTCTGGTGTGTGGGGTGCTGGTGGCCTGTGATATTCAGTGTGACAGACAAGTTCCAAAGGGGTAGCTGCATTAGTTTAGTTCAGCAAAACAAACAAGGAGTCTGGTGGCACTTTTAAAGACTAACAAATGTATTTATCACATGAACATCCATGGGAGAAAATCCCATTTCATCAGATGCTTGAAGATGGGGAAGTGGGGAACTTACAGAATGGGAGCAAAATAAACGTAAGGGAGTGTAAGTCAGAGGATCAGGTCAGATTGTTACAGCAAATCAAAGCAGGTAATTTTGCTTTTATCCCCCGCCCCCACCCAGACCCCATGTCCTGGCTAATTGGTGTATCTCACTGTTTGAATCCAAACAACTGCTTTGAGTTTCTGTAACAAGTCTGACCTGATCCTATTACTTACACTTCCCTACATTTATTTTGCTCCTATTCTGTAAGTTTCCCCATCTTTAAGCATCTGACAAAGTGGGATTTTCTCCCATGAAAGCTCATACGATAAATAAATTTGTTAGTGTTTAAAAGTGCCACCAGATGCCTTTTTTTCTTTTCGGGTGGCTGAAATAATGACCCAATAGCCCCTCTGGCCCTAACTCTATGACCCCTGTGCCAGGTACTGGACCAAAGGCCCTTGCAGACCATGGAGCATCGGCAGATGGTCCCTCCACCCCTCTTTTGATCTGGGCCTGAAAAGGCATCTGAATGCCAGTGGAGTGAGTGGGCATCACAGCAACTTGAAGAGTCACTGTGAGAGATGACGACCAAGCACAGGAGCCACCACTGCAAGGATGAAGGCTTCAGGATGCAAGTCACTTCCTGCCAGATGTCAGGCACATCCCAACCTGGGAATGACTGGTTTTTGGGGCATCCATTGAAACAGAGGGCACCGGCCAGTGTCAGAAGCAGAATGTCAGTCTGGATGGCCCGTTGGCCTTGTCTGATCTTGGCAGGGCACACTATACTAATAGAGGGAGAAAATAGGGCTTATCTGGTCTGACAGGAGCCAGGATGTTTGATTAGCCTGACTAACCACTGATCTTTTCCAGCAGGGCGAGAGTTTATATCCCATCATTATCATCACCTACATTGCAGTGGAACTGGGAACCCCTGCATGGACCAGGACTCCATGGTGCTAGGTGCTGCATAGAACGAACAGATGCTCAATGGAAATGGGGCAGGAGCTGGGACTCCCAGCTCCTTGGGTCATTTATCCATGCAGGCCTGGCTGGAAATGTGGTGCTGAGTCAGAGGGGCCGGGGATCTGATCTGGCCTGGCAGAGCATGGTGCGATTATTAACCTAGATGGGCCATCAGGCCAGTCCTGCACTTTCCGTTGTGTTGGGAAATCCCTGCACGTACCGTCATCGTTCTTCTCGTTGACTTCAGCTCCATGGGACAGCAGAATGGTCAGGCATTCGGTGAGCCCTTTAGAAGCTGCCAGGTGGAACCTGCATAGAGGAGAGCCAAGAGCAAGAAACTTGCTAAGGGACCAAGGGATTGTGAGGAGCAGCGAACAATCACCATCAGAGAGAAACTCCAGCTAGCTTCCTAGACTCCTCTGCTAAGTCTAACGGTTAGAGCAGGGGTAAGGCAGCCAGGACTCCTGCGTTCTTTTCTTAGCTCTGGGAGGAGAGTGTAAGCAAGTGGTCAGAGCAGGGAACAGGGTGCCAGGACGCCTGGGTTCCATCTCTAGGTCTAGTGGGTGTCTTTGAATCAGTGTCAGCTATGTCCACGTATCTGTTGCTGGGGAAGGGGTCTCAGTGACTGCTGCTCATTGTTTGATGTGCTGTCAACCAGCAGCAGCAGCCATCCATTACTGCATCACCTTGCACAGGACAATAGGAAGAAAACATCGGTTGGCATGTGTTAGAAGATAGTGAGAAATGTGCTTCAGGGCATCAGTGGGTCAGGAAGGAATTAGCTGCACAATTAGCTGAATGCATTATATTGTTTTCCCCACTTTCTCACTGCCTTTGGAGCACCATGCAGTGATCTCTGATGGGGCAGGATGCAGGAATAGCTGGACCAACAATCAGGGCAGGAGGCAGCTGCTTCAATATGAGCAAAACTTTGCTCTGGTACCGTAGGAAAGAGGGAAACCAGACCTCAGCCTCTAGCTTGTCTTCTTCTTTTTAAAATATAGCACCAATCTGAGGCCCCAGACAACTAAGAATAGGGCCCCATGATGCTAGATCCTGTACAGACACAGAGTGAGAGTCCCTGCCACAAAGAGCTTAGACCCTAACTAGGCAAGACAGACAAAGAGTGGGACAAAGGAATTGTTCTTCCCATTTTACAGATGGGGAAAACTGAGGCACAGAGTGCCACTCTGACTTGCTGGAGGTCAGTGGCAGAGCCACGTCCCCTGAATCCCAGCCCAATGACTTAGCCACGAGACCACCCCACTTGTCAGGGGGCAGGGGCAGTATGCGAGGAAGTCGATATGCTACACAAGATTGGCCAATGGTCTGGACCCGAGCAGGACGAGGGGCTGGGACAGTTGAACCGATGGGACAGTGATATGATCTGGTGCATCTAGCAAATCCTACATCCCTATCCGAAAGTGGTATTCAGTGGGCACGGAGATGTGATTGGAAGAGAGCTGGTCTTGCTCCTGTCTTGGTGGGAATTTACCACCCCGTAGGTGTGCCTGCACACCATCCTTTGGGGCACATTTAGAAAAAGAAATCCAGATAAGCTACTGTTAGGGAAAGGACAGGAAAACTTACGTACGCAGATTGGCCCAAGGCATTGAGCTTAGTGGGTCTTGCCGTCTTTCTGGACGCCAGAACGGAAACTCTGCTCACGTCCCCCTTCTCAACAGCTTCAAAAAGCTTCTGGTCATGTTTGTTCCAGCTCTCAACCTGAGTCAAAGACAGCAGCCCAGAGAGAGTGAAGCCAGGCAGGGCTGGTGACAGTACCATAGTCTGGCTCCACAGACACTAAAATACAGCTGAGGGAACTAGGCCTACCAAGTTCAAATCCCATGGCTGCTATTGATTTACTCTGTGAGCTGGTGAGTCCATACAGCCTCTGTGTATGCAAAATGGTTAAGCAAAGGCAATATAGACTAGAGATAAGGTTTGGGGCCTTATTTCTTAGGTTAAGCTTCGGCCTTGTTCTTGGGTTAAACAGTAATGCCCATATGAGAAATTTCAGAAGGGCAATTGTGTTACTCTGGTTCAGCAAAACAAACAAGGAGTTCTTCAGCACTTTTAAAAAGACTAACAAATGTATTTATCATATGAGCTTTTGTGAAAAAGTGGGATTTTCTGCCACTAAAACTCATACAATGAATAAATTTGTTAGTCTTTAAAAGTACCACAAGCCACATGAGAGACAGCAGCAGTGAACTATGTAGCGCGTAGTCACATCTTCACATTCCTGAAACTACTTCAAAACATGTCTTACGCTCCCTTGCATTTATTTGCATCCTATTCTGAAAGTTCCCCCATCTTCAAAGCATCTGACGAAGTGGGGTTTTCTCCCACGAAAGCTCATGCAATAAATAAATCTATTAGTCTTTAAGTGCCACAGAACGCCTTGCTTCTTTACTTCAGAACAGTGTGACATCCAGCTGTTGAGAAGGTGATGCTATCCTAATGGTCCATACCACCACCAAATGAAGAAATAAATCTTTAGATGCTTAAAGAAGATGTTGCTTCACAACATTCTGTCATTGCTTATCAACAGTTGTGGTCATAAAATCTATTCTTCTTATTGATTCGTTTTTCTGGTACCCACTTTTCTACTGTGTATCTGAATGATATCTGTCTGGTGCTTTGATTGTTTCTGTCTGTTGCATAACTACGTGCTTTATTTAAATCAAAGAAGGAGTCCTATGGCACTTTTTAAAGACTAACACATTTATTTATTGCATAAGCTTTCATAGGAGAAAATCCCACTTCATCCATCTTCATAGCATCTGACCAAGAGGGATTTTCCCCCACAAAAGTTCATGCGATAAATAAATGTGTTGGTCTTCAAAAGTGCCACAGGCCTCTGCTTGTTTTCCTGAACTAGACTAACCTGGCTACCCCTTTGGAACTTATTCAAATCTATTAAGGTGGTGGGAGATGATTGATTAAAGGAATGTTTTGTAATGGGCTAGGATTGGCATTTTGTAGTATTTAGTCTAAAATGATTGATTAAAGTAGAGCTAAGCAGGCCCCAAGTTTTAACTATATAAACTGGGGTTCAAAAGGAAGTTCTCTTTGGAACCTAACTCCAGGACACAGAGCTGCCAGGCCTGAGCACTCTGCCAACCATACTATGGAGAAGCTGGAGTCCTCCCATGATCTAATGCTGACTGGCCACCAAGAGAAGTTTGCCTGTTTTATTGGGAGCGGTTAGCATCATATACTTAGTATGTGTATTCTCTTTTAGTAATTGTTAATAAATAGAGAATGTGACTGAATAGGAAATTGTCGTATCTTGTTAAATCCATTTTCTTGTTTTTAGAACTAATTAATGTGTCTTTGCCTTGTGAAATTTCAAGCTATATGTATTCACAATATATGTGACGTCTTGCCTTATCCCCCTGAATAAGATCCTGCTGCTTTTTATTTTCTTAGTAAACAGAAAAAGAGGATTGGGAGCAAAGTGTCCTGAGTCCTAAGCCTTTGTTATCACCAGCCCACTCTGGTATGTCTGTCTACACTGGAGTCTTTGCCTCCAGTTATTTAACTGCAAATTAACTTGAGGGAATGACAAAGCTTGTGAAGGCTAGTCCAACACTCCCCCGAACATTTGTGGCTTTCCTTAGGGATTAATCTGAAGCAAACCACAACTATTTGAGGAGTGTCCAAACTAGTTTCCACAGAAGCCAAGCCCTCTGTAACCTGGCACAACCCACTTCTCCCTCCATGCCTCAGTTTCCTCATTGCCCTAAGGGAGTTAATAACACAGAGAAGAGTGAGGTCTAATTCACTTTAAAGGCACTCACTTTTTTCTTTTCCTTTTTTTTTTAACACTAGGCATGTGATGCATAAAGGAAAAGCAGAACCTTTACCCCGCATCTTTCATGTAAGGATCTCCAGTCTTTGTACAGCTGCTTGCATCAGTAGGATCATCCCTTAGAGATCTGCAGCCTGTGGCTCCGGAGCCGCATGGGGCTCTTTGGCTGCCTCCTTGCAGCTCTGGGGTCCTGGCTCCAGGCCCCCCCACCCCATCACTAGGGTACCTATCGGCAACCCACTCCTGGCTCCAGGCCTTCCCCCACCACTGGGGGATCCTGCAGGCAGTCCACTCCTGGCTGTGCCCCCACCCTCTGAGGCTGGGGCACCCAGCAGGTGGCCCATGCTTGGCTCCCCCCACCACTGCAGACCCTTCAGGGGGCACACTCCTTGTTCTGGGCTTCCCCGTCCCAGGGTACCTTGCGGCAGGTACCCTGGCCAAGCTCCCCCCGGCCCCTATCAGGAGGTTACACCCATTGCAGCTCCCAGAACACTTGGTTATTGAAGGAATTTTTAAAAATGGCTTATTTTTGAGTTGCCATCCCCAGCCTTGTCTCTATGGTTAAATGTCAGGTTTCTTTGTTGATCTAGGTTTAATCAGGAAAGCTGCCTGACACCCTAATGACAGAGAATGACAGTGGCAGTGGGACAGTAACATACAGCAGTTTAGCATTTGGCTAGCATTGAGCAGCCAAGTGGTGTTTAACCAGGTGCTAAAGAAACATCGGAGAAGAAATTCTGTTGTATAAATTAATACAGGAATTGCCTGAACAAGTATTAAAATAAGAGAGAAGGGGGCATCATCATTTGTGATCTCAGACACATCATTTTCAAGCTCGCTGACTCAGTTTCCCCATCTACTTAACTTCCTCACAGACAACTTTGTCGTGGTGGTGAAAGCACAGGGAAAATTTAAACCCTGGGAGAGCATAGGGGAGCTAATCTATTGGAGTTACGTCTGTTTTCACCAGGTCTTCAATTTGGCTCCAAGTTTGTTTGTTTTTTTAAATGATCAGAAATTATCTGTCTGATGTACTTATATGATCCCCATCACTACTGTGTCTGAGAACCTCAGTTTTCAGTACATTCATCCTTAGCTCTCTCCCTCCCCACTGAGGCATGCAGGGATATGCTCCCCATTGTACAGCAGGGAAGTGGAGGCACAAAGACTGTGTGAGTTGGCCGTGCCACAAAGCGTTCTGTGGCAGAAGAGGGAATGGATCTCCAGTCTTTAGTTTGTCTGGCTCATACCCTACACAAACGTGGATGGACTCGCAGGGTCTGAGCTTGGGGCAGTTGGTTATTAACATTCCACATGTGATAACGCCGCATGTGTATGTGTGTTATTACACACGGACTGAAAACCCCGTCAAATTCTAATTACACAGCATACCAGATGAGCACCACAGTGGGAAAACCACAACTTGCCCCATGTGGTGTGGTGCCTGATCAGTGTGTGTATAAGGGGGGAACAGCTTCCTTTTTGCCAGCTCCATTTGTTTCTTGCGTGCAGTGTCGTTTGGAGCTTTGTTGGTCCCTGAATATTAGACAGGACAAAAGATATTACCTCACCTACTTTATCTCTCTCTTTCTTGACAGTCAAAAGAAGCTAAGCAATTGCCATTTGCTTGTTGGGCAAGAGTCTGGTCTAGTGGTCTATGCCATGGAGGGAGCGTGAGCCAGTGGTTAGAGGGGGGAGAAAGCTCCAGGATGCCTGGGTTTCATTCCCAGCTCCTGGAAGAAGTGTTGTCAAATTGTTAGAACAAAACTCGCAGTTTGTTACATGTTTAGTGTATAACAATGGGTATCAGGACACCTGGGTTTATGCCTACCCCCAGGGGTTAAAGTATAATTTGGCAGGCCCTGGAACCCTCCTAAATTGGCAGCCCCACTCGTGCTGGTGCAGCCCCCCCCACACACCCCAGCTACTTCCCTCCCGCCCCTGCTACTGCTCCCTACATGCCTACCTGCCACCCCAGCTACTGCCCTCCACATGCCTGCCCCACCACCCCAGCTACTGCCCCCGGCCCCCATCTCACCACTTGTCCCCCAACCCTTCCCCAACCCCCCACCATACCGCGCAGTCTTCTCCGGCTGTCCCAGGCCAACCCCCTCCCCTGCATCCTTTCCCCACCAGGTGGGCTCAGCTGTCCCCAAACCAGGGATTTCCCTAACAGCCCCCTGCACCCCCTCCTGAAATTCCCTACACCCCCCCAGTTGTCAGCTAGTAATAGTGTTATACCAAATTAGTGCGCTCCTGCTACACCCCCCCCCCCTTTAAATTCCTGGGGGAAAACTGCCCCCCCCCCCCCCCCCCCCACGGTCCACTTACCTGGCCACCATGTCACTGGAGCAGCCTGGCCTGGGCTGAGGCTCTAGCCTGAGCTTGCTCTCACTGAGCATGCTCAGAAGCTCTGAGCATGCTCAGTCAGAGCAGGCTCAGGCCGGAGCCTCAGCCCGGGCCTGGGCAGCTCTCCTGCTTCGCAAGAATGCAGTGGAATGCCATTCCAGGGCCTGCTATTTTCAGGGGCTCAGCGTTGGGGCCCCTAAAAATAGAAAGAGCCAGAACACTGCATTCTAGGGCCCTCTATTGTAAATGGTGGGCTCCGGAACACAGTGTTCCAGCTCCATTTTCTATTTTTAGGGGCCCCAGAATGCTGAGCCCCTAAAAATAGTCGGCTCCAGAACAGTGTTCTGGGGCATTCTGCCTTACTTTAACCCCTGCTACCACCTCTATGGCCTCGTCCCTTCACTTCTTTATTCCACAGTTTTCCTGTCTTTCCTTACCCAGTACAGTCACACCCTAATGAGTGGTTGCAGCAAGCTTTGAGAAGCTCAGATTAAAGCTACCATAGACGTAAATTATTATTGCCAAACTTCTATTAACCTGGAGTTTGGTAAATTGGGCTGACGCTAATTGTAACAAATCCTTGGCCATTTGGATCTTCACAGCAACAGCAGGGCTACAGCTCAGATCCTCCTACTCCAAGGACCAGCCCCTTGCCACAGTAGGTGAAGTAGAATCTTCCTTAGCTTTTTGGCAATATAGGGCCCTTGACACACAGTTCCAGTTCCACCCAGCAGAGGGCAGGAGCGCTCATAAGGGTCATTACAATGTACCCGTCTGTAAAGAGATTTGGCAGCCTTCAGGCGGATATAAAAGGACTAGTCCCTTTTTAAAAACTCATTGCACTGCTGGATACAGAAGCCATAGGGCAAATGGGGTGGGACTGCTGTCCCCCCCGCCCCAGAGTCACTCCCTTCTTTCTAGAGAGGCAGTGAACTTTGACTGTCCAAAGGGACCTTTACTGCTGCACCTCTCCCATTCCTGAAGGGCTGACCCCCAGCTTATGTACCAAGCCTGGCAACACCCTGAAGATGCAACAGCCCCTGGCTGATGACTGGGTAATTAACTGACTCCACTATTCCGGTTTGTCAGGCCCAGATGCTGCCTCCCTGGGCTCCTGTTGCCAAATCGAGATGGCTGCATGTGATGCAGAGCAGCACTGCAGAGACAGGCTGAGAACCGCATGGTGTTAACCCCCTGGCAGAATAGGCTGAGGCTAGGGGTGTCAGTGAACGAAGGGAGGGAATCACTGTGCACAGAGACTTCTGGTTTGATTTGCTTCCTCCAGCAGAGGTGCCTGGACTCTGGCACAGTCTCCAAGGGACTCACTAGCTACTCTGCACCCTTGGTTTTGGCAGCACTGGCCTTCTAGATGCGAACTACTGGGTGCTAGCCAGGATCATGCAGGGGACCTGGAGCAGAGCAGGGAATGGAACGGGGACTTCCAAAGCCTCTCTCATCATCCCTGCTCCCAAACACAGGCTGCATAGTTAGTTCCAGCCTGTAGGACCCTCACCCTACAGTACAGGGCAGAAAATCCCAGCTATACACAGCTGTCCCAAATCACCTGTGCCTTAAGATACCACTGGCAAGGGCTAGTTCTGTAGTCCAGAGCTGTTCCCAAGTCATACAGAAGCACTGGGCTACAGTCAGAGACTAGTGCAGGGAGTCTTGGCGATTCCTCCCTTCCAGTTACCCGAGATCCCCCCTGCCTGCATAGCAACATGGGGAGAGCCGGGGAGGGTCAGAACCCTTTACTCCTGGGGGTTGTAGTGGTGGTTCAGAGAACCTCTGCAACAGAAACAAGGAGTCTTGTGGCTCTTCAAAGGCTTACAAATGTATTAGGGCATACGCTCTCATGGGTTAGAACCCACATCCTCAGATGCATATACTAAATGTATTAGCCTTTAAGGTGCCAGGACTTGTTTTGCTGAAACAGACTCGTACGGCTGCCCCTCTGGAAGTTGTGCAATAGAGTAGGCACAGTACAGAGCTATTCCCACAGGATCCACTGTAGGCACTGCTCTCACACTTAGTGATGCACCTTCATTATGGCATTACCCTCTCCATGGTCTCAGATCCCCCACCCCACCAGCCAGCGGGAGATCTCAGCAGGGGTCACTTACCGCGACCTGTGAGCTGGAACAGGAGAACATCTTCTTCATGGTGCCTGCCGTCCTGGGGTGCATCCACACCAGCAAGAAACCAGCCAGCCCCAGGGCAAGCGCTGGGCTCACACCATCCCCACACTGTGCTCACTTCTCAGGATGGGGGCCCAAGAGAGCAGATTGGAGGCCCTGGCATTGAGGAGGTCCCAGCTAGGACGGCCATGGACAGAGTCCCAGAGGGACTCAGCACCAACTGCTGAGCAGATAATTGCTGTCACAGGGGAGAGGCGTGCTGCGTCTGGAGAGCTTTTGAAGATAATCCTGCCTCCAGCCTCGTCCCCTCCCCTCGTCACCTCCCGCGCACCTGCTGACAGCTCAGGCCCAGCCTGGGCTTGCCCAAGAACTGATCTCCCAGGGTGTTTGTGCCTGGGTTAAAAAGGAGAGGTTTCCTACCAGGCCACCAAAAGCAACTGCAGCAGCATCACTCCATAAGAGATATAGATTCATGTCAGGGTCCAATGGAGGCACCAGGCCAACAAGCCAGAGTTTGCTTTAGAGCAAAGCAGGATGTGAATCAGACTATGGGAGCATAGGTCAAGCCTCCAAGCCAGTTGACTACCCTTCCCCTATTTGATCTTCTTGGACCTTACAGAAGAAGCATGGTGTGCTCTAGGGAAATCAGGTGTGGTTTGTTACACTCAGTACAGATTGTACCCCTTGAAACACTAATACACACACCTATTCTCTCTTGACATACACATATACCCTGACTAGAGCAGGTTGGAAGTTCACACACACACACACACACACACACACACCTGATTCATCTATTCTAAACTGAAACTGTTTGCGAAACAGTGTTAATTTTAATAAAGCCTCCTCCCCGAATCATTTGTGAACCAAACCAGTTCCCCACTTGTCAAAATGCCCCATTTCAAAGTTTTAAAACCATAACATTTCTGGCTCTGTGAGTCAAAAATGACTTTTGGTTGTGACATTTTGAGTGAATTTTGGCTTCCATGAAGTTTCTAAAACATTGTGAGCAAAATAGTTCCAAATGATCAAAAGAAAATGTTTTGATTGGAAACAAATTGATGGTAGGGGTTCCCCCCGCCATTTTGAATTCACAAAAAAATTTAAAGAATGTCACTTTTTGTCCCAATTGAGGAAGTTGTTTGCTACCTTAAAAATTTTCACAGGCAGGGAAAACTATTTCTGCCTCTTCTGTAACCCTGACACCTACTGCAACCCAGACACACCTCCATCTGCAGAAACATCCATCCACTATCCACCCATAATCAGCCTCCCCATATACCCCCAGAGCCACCCTGTAAAATGCTGGTTTCCTCACCACACCCAGGGAATTACTGGTCACACCAAATTAGCCTCTAGTCTAGGCCTTGGCTCTGGATTCCAAACTCACAGCAGGAAGATAAAACCTAACAGCTGGGGCTTTCTACAGAGACTGGAGATCTCACCTGGAGCTTTCCTTCTTCAAAATCTGCTTCAAGACTTGAGTGTCTCTGTCCCTCTCTCCATACCAATGCCATCCCATCCCCTTCTCCAGCCTGATCTGATAGAGGCTAGCTGAATGGACAACACATACAAAGCCTGGAATGCCTTGTTCCGCAGCTCCACGTCACTTTTATCACCAGCTGATCCTGCTAAAGTGCAGACAGATCACAGCCTCCCTCCCGCCTCCAGGCAATCTCCAGTGGCCAGGCTTTCATTTTGCAAATTTCCAAAGGGGCAGCCATGTTCGTCTTGGGTTTTTTTTTTCCATTTTGCACACTCCCTGCTGATGACCTGATGTTGTGTAGATGAAGAGTGGGGCAGTTTGGGGTGGGCCTGAAAAACACAAAACAAAATTAAGTCAAGTCAAGTCAAGTCAAGTCATAGGGCTGGAAGGGACCTCATGAGATCATCGAGTCCAACCCCCTTAAAACAAACAATCAAAAAAACCCACACAAAACAAAAACGTCCCCCATCTTCAAAGCATCTAATGAAGCGGGATTTTCTCGCACAAAAGCTCACGTATAAATAAATTTGCGAGTCTTTAAAAGTGCCACAGGACTCGTTTGTTTTACTAAACAAAACCACCCTCTGGCCACTGTCAGCAGAGTAAATAGTTCAGAGCAATGCTCCATGGGTTGGTCTGGAGAAATGGCATCCAGCCACGTATTCCTCCCGTGACTCTGGTAGCTGATCGAACACAGGAGGCTGGGGCCAACGATCTACTCTCCTACCCCAATTAATAAAGTCATCAACTCACAAGTGCCCCATATGGACTCTGTAGGCACCTGACATCCCAAAGCGCTCCAGGCTGTGCACCTGGGCAGACTGGCTCAGCCATCCCACTGCCGAAATGCAGCCACTTCTGGGTGGTGTGCAGCAGCAGCAAACCCGCACACAGCAGCGACACTCCATAGCTCAAGAAGGGAAAGGAAGAAGAGTGTTGTATTCACTTAAAATCTCAGGAGGAGCTTTACGCTGCCTAGGACTTGGGCATCGTGTCAAAGGGGCCGTAGACTCAACAGCAGGGAGTGGTCAAAGCCTTGTTTTAAAGATGCCACTGATGTTGGCAGCAACATTTCTCTACCACCATGCTCGGGCCTGGCTAGGGTTACCAGATGTCAGGCGAAAGGAGGACATGTCCTCCTTTTTACCTTCATGTCCTCCATCTGGCAGGCATTTTAAAAATACATGAGTTTGTCTGGCTTTTTACTTACAGGGGTTAAAGTAAAAAGGAACACCCCAGAACACCTTATTTTTAGGGGGGAAGCATTCCAGGGCCCCCTAAAAAACAGAAGATTATTATATTAATACAGTGTTTTCTACTTTTCTCCATATGTCCTCCAATGTCCTCCTTTTCGTACTTCCCTGTCCTCCTTTCCATGCTTCGGTATCTGGTAACCTTAGGCCTGGCTGGGTTAAGTTCTGGCTCTAAGCAAGGAGAACTGCTTCCTGCCCAGGCTGCGCTGGAGGGAGGTTGGTGGAGATGGTGCCTCATTTTGTGAAGACTTAAAAGACCCATCACACACCCAGAGAAGCTGTCACTTGTGCTCCCACTCCACAGCACCCAGCTGCCTGGTGGCAGACTGACACGGTGCCCTGGGAAAGCTGCATTCTGGCTCACGTTCACTCCTCTTGGAGGAATGCTGGCCTTTCACGGCTTTCCTCGCTCCATGCAGGGAGAGTATTGACTCACCCTAAAGACACATGAAGGGCCAGAGTACTGTCGTGCCAGTCTGCCCACAGATGAGCAAGCGGAGCTGGCAAACCAAGCTCCTGGCCCAGGCTTTGTGCACTTCCCCATGAAATCCCCAGTGCACCAGCGCCCACTCACTAAATCATCCACCAGCAGAGGGCAGCAAGCCCCATGCAAGAGGAAGACAAGCACCTACAAACACCCCCCAATTAGGGTGACCACCTGTCTGGATTTTAGAGGGACAGTCCCAGTTATCAGGACATTGTCATATATAGGCTCCTATTACCCTCCAATCCCCACCCTGTTTTTTCACACTTGCTGTGGTCACTAAACCCAATTTGCATCCATTTCTGTGTTAATCTGGTGTCCACCCCCCCCATCCCTTGGCACTTTTTAACCTCCCCGCCCCCCTGTGAAATAGGGACTGCTTCTCCTACTTCTGACAGATGGGTCAGTGAGCTGAGAGGCTCACCCAACTAGACAGTAGCAGAGCAGTGACATCATGAAACCCTCCAGTCACGCCAGCCGTCGACCTTCTTACTCTCCATAGGATAGGGGAGCCATGGTCACCTGTGCAATGAGGGCTATTTTCCAGATAAATCCCAACCAGTCCTCAATGACAGCACAATCCCAGGACAGCTGAGGTGACAGAAGAGCCTCCCTTGGCTGGACATGAACGGGAGAAGCAGGAACTGATAAAGTGACAGGGTTTAACAACCATGAAGTGCTCATCTGACATAGTCCGTCCATAGCACATGGGAAAGGAAGCCAAGTACCTTTGTTCGCCCTTTACGTGGGGGGAAGCTAAAAAGAGCAGTGACTCACCCAACTCACCAATAGGGCCAGCAACAGAACACCCAATTTCCCTTCTAGTCAGAGTCACCAAATCAGGCTGATCGGGTAGATTTCCATGTGGGTGCCACCATGACAAAGGAAACTTTGAACTGCGAGCCTGGGAACATCAATGCATGACTCTGCTGGTCACCAAAAACCATGGACTGAGCTGAGACACTTGTTTTATAACCCAGCACAACAGCAACTCACAAGATCATCCAGCTGGCTAACTGACTCCGTGAAGAAAGAGGGCCCAGGACTCACACACAGTGCAAGCAAAGTCACGCTGTGCAGTGGACACCATTTGTGGAGAAAAATTACGCTCTTTAGTTAGCCCCCCATTATCCTAGGATTGCAGTGGTGTTACCTGTTCAATTCATTTTAATTGGGTCTCCCACAATGTGTGAGCCTCTCCTGCTTAACCCTCTCTCCCTTCCTGGAGACCCTGTTTGCTTTCCCCAGACCCAAGAAGGAGCTCTGTGAAGCTTGAAAGTTGGCCTAAAAAAAACTAAACCAAAAAATAGCACTTTGCATCTCTCACATCCTGCAACCAGCATGGCTGCAACAGGTTTGCCAAAATCTGGGCCTAAGTGCCCTTGGCTTTCAGTGCGATCCAGGGAGCTGAGAAGCTTGCAGCCAGCCACGTCTGAGGTGCTGCACTTATCCTTAGCTCTCATAAACCCGGGACTCTGTGTGCTTGAATTGATTGCAGACCTCCTTCGTCACACGGGGATTGTCGGCTCTTTATTGCTGCCTCTTGCTGCCAACTCAAATAAACGAGACAATCACAGACTGTTAAGTGACTAGCAAGCATCCACGAAACAGATCTGAAACCTGTTACTATTCTCCTCTGAAGGTGCCCAGCAGAGATTGGGAAGTGCAGGGGCGCGGAGGACTCAGGGGTTCACAGGCTGGGGACACTTTCAACTCGGGGGAAAGAAAGGTTGGGATTTCCCACACTCCAAAGAGGGCACCCATTGGGTAAGTCAAAATGGCAGATCTCTGCTGTCACCATCACACAGTTGCCCCCTCCAGCTGGCAACCTTGGCAGAGATCAAGGATGGAAGGAGAGAGAATACACCAGGTGTTAGGCCACTAGTCTGTGACTCAGGTTCAGTGTCTGGCTTTGCCACAGGCTCTCCATGGACAAGCCACATAATCTGTGCTTCAGTTTCCCTTCTGGGCAATGGGGAGCACAGCAATGCCTGCCATCTTGGGGACTGCACTACATCCAAGATGGTGAGGTGCTCAGCAATGAGCCCTGTCCAGGTACCCAGACTGCTAAGAGATGGGGTCCCTCGGGGAAGGGCTGAGGTCTCTTGAGGTCTAATTTTTAGGCCTCAGCCAATTCCACAAGGGCAAAGTCTGTTTCCAGCCCACCCCTTCCTCTAGAGCTGGAGTCAACTCTGCTTCCTCTGCTTTGGACACTGCAGAGGGAGAGAGGGACTGGTCATTTTCCCCTTTTGTATTTGAGTCCTGGCTGCATTTGGGCCAGCAAGGTTACAAGGCTCCAGGTGAGGCATGTTGTCAGAGAACAGGAGCTGTGTGGGACAATTGCTCTGACTCTGCAGCTAGAAGAATTTGCCTTGATCCCCACCTCTGGAGGAACAGTTCAGCCCTCTTTGGTGTTAACTTTGCAATTGCTCCCATTAAATGGAGTTGTACTTGCAGGTGGGCCATTGCAGCCCCACTCCTCTGAAACCTCCTTTTGTTGGCCTCACCAAAGACTTCGAACCTTTCAACACCTATACATCCAGGATTTGCCAACAACAGAAAGCTAGCTGGGCCATGCCCAGGCCTGGTCATTTTGGTCGGTTACATGGAGCGCAGCTATCTGGAAGCCGGTGATATACTAATGTAATAAAAGGGACAGTGCCTGATTAGAAATCTCACGTCAGAGCCAGAGGACCTAATCTGGAAGCAATCAGCAGATTATGTCTCAGGGAGCCAGAGAGACACCAGAGTAGTCAGTTTCAATATGGTCAGTCTCTCCTCTCAGCTTCTAGCACTTTTGTCACAAAAAATCTTGAAGCATTTTGCAGCTGGGGAAACTGAGGCACAGACTCCAAGGCCTGTGGCCCACAGCTGCTCCATGAGGCAGCAATGTCTAATGGGTGGAACAGGGTGCTCTGACTGATCTGCTACCAACTAGCTGGGGGTCGTTGGGCAAGTCATGACCCTTCCCCATGATGCCCTCCTCTGACTGCAGGAAACGACGGCTGCTCTCTTTAGCAGACCAGTTCTGCAGAGGGCTTAGGTATCGTCAGGTCATTATTCATTCTCATGGCCTAGCACAACCATGCAGTATTTACTCTGCAACCCCTCAAGCAGAGGGACATTGATTTGTTTCCATTGGAATTTAAAATTCAGGGCAACATCAGCACAGACACAAGCACTTGTTTTTCTACAAAACTCCTAAATATTGGAACCAGACCCGCTCCTGCTACTGAACCTTTAAAACACACAATTTCCCCCCTGCCATATCCCCAGCTGGGCCCAATTCTGAGTTTACTTTCTCCAGAGGAAAAAGTGTGGGCCTTGGTCACCTTGTGCATTGATTTAGACCAGCACAACAGGGGTGTTAGTGTTGGCAGGACCAATGGAGAATCAGACCCACTAGCTCATTCCCAATTCACACCAGGGCCTGTCCTTCTCTCAGGCTCACTGCATCCACCAGCAAAAGCTAAACATTAGCAGTCACTGCAGATAAACACCTGAGCAGAAAATCCAGCAGTGAGAGGGAGGGGAGATACCTTTGTTCCACCTGCCAAGGTATGAAGGCGGAGTCTTGCCCTGCCCCTCTAGAGGGCTGGCCTTAAGTTGCCAGAGTGTCACATACACACCCAAGGCAGCTCTCCCACCTGGCACAGATTCACCCAGAGCCGCTGGAGAGCCACTCAGCCTCAGGATCACAGGTGAAAGCTTAAGAGAGGACAACAAACAACCTGCATCAATTGCCAGGGGTGGGTTGCTGCTGACTGGTGAGGACCAGGACTGATATTGTGGTTCCAGGGGTGATCCAGGAGCAAAGGATCCCCCCCATCCCAGCTGTGCAAGCTGCCATTGGCTCATTCAATTGTGCTGCCCTGTTTCTGTGCTACGGACTCTGCAGTGCATGCATTTAAAGTGAGCGGAGCGGCATGGACTAGCACTGACAGAGAACTGTTTTGCTTAGGGCGAGGATGGCTGCACTGGCCAGCCACTGAGCAAAAGGGCTCTCTCCTCCATGAGCCCTGCACACAGCACTGGGAGGGGCATTTCATTTTCCTGACTGGCTAGAGATTGAGTCGAACGTGCAGATGAGCGGGATCGGGTCAAACAAGTCGGCGTGGCCCAGTGTTGGGAACAAATCCCTCCTGGATGCTTGGGGGATGAGTGGGGATGACGCTGCCTCCATCCCAGCTGACAGCACCTTCAGCCTGCAGATCCTCATCTCCAGCATATATTTGGTGGTGTGTGCCATGGGACTACTGGGTAATTCCACGGTCATGTACCTGGTCCGAGCCCGCAAGGGCAGGCCAGCCTCCGCCATAGATGTCTTCATCTTCGGCTTGGCACTGGCTGACTTTCACTTCACCCTGACCCTGCCCTTCTGGGCGGTGGAGACGGCCCTGGATTTCAGGTGGCCCTTCGGCAATGCCATGTGCAAGCTGGTCCTCACGTTGACTGTCCTGAGCGTCTACGCCAACGTCTTCCTGCTCACCACCATGAGTGTCATTCGCTACTGCTCTGTAGCCTCCGCCATCAGGCCCAGCCTCAAGCTGACAGCCCACCTAGCCAAGTGGATCATGGTGGCTCTTTGGGCTGTGGCCTTGGGTGCCACAATACCCACTGCCATCTTTGCCATGGTGACAGATGTGGTTGGGGTGGAGTTGTGCCTCCTGAAGTTCCCTAACAACCGCTGGCTGGGGGTGTATCACCTCCAGAAGGTGCTGGTGGCCTTTGTGATTCCCCTGGCTATCATCTTGGCCTCCTACTTACTGCTCCTGAACTTCCTCCGGCATCATCGGGTTAATGCCAACAACCCCAGGAGGCAGAGCCAGATCACCACGTCCATCTGGCTGGTGATCACCTCCTTCTTCGTCTGCTGGTTCCCCAACCATGTGGTGACCTTCTGGGGAGCCCTAGTGAAGTTTGGGGCTGTCCCTTGGGACAAGACCTTTTATTTCCTCCACACCTACATCTTCCCCCTCACCACCTGCTTGGCCCACAGCAACAGCTGCCTCAACCCCATCATCTACTGCCTGATGAGGAGGGAATTTCGGAGGGCTCTGAAGGAAGCTTTTGTGAGTTTCTTGGACCAGGCTTCCTCCTACCTTCCTTCCTTCTCCTGCAAGGCAAGGGAAGAGGACACTGCCCTGGTGGCACTGCACTTGGACCAGAGGGGCAACAGCCTACCGGTGGCAGAGAAGGAATACGCCCTCCTGTCCACCACTGTCACTGTGGTGCCTGAGCTGAGAGCCAGGGAAGCCAGCCAGGAGGATGAGATAAGGCCGGCACCAGGAAGGACTTCAGCTAGGAGATGCCAAAGTGAACGCTGCTGAATCACAACCTCTAAGACATGAACGGCTTTTGGGCTAAAAGCAGAAAAGCCTGGGCTAGCAGGGCAGTAGGCTGCTGTTGGCACTAGTTGAACTACAGGCCGTGGTCTTTGGCACCAAATCTAACGATGTTGGATGGAGCAGCGATTGCACCATTTTCCTATTAGGACTGAGAACACCAGGCTCTTTGGATCAGGAGCTCCAGTCAGTGCTGAGATTTGGGGGTGGGGTGCAAAGACAGATGTTGTGGCCCTGATTTCCACAGTGCATCCCTAAGAAGCTCCAGAGCCAAGCAAACCCTGGGAGGGGTTTGGCCTTTCCCCTGTTCTGATGAGTTGGATGGTGATGCCTGCCCTTGAGTTTCATGACTCAGGGTTTTGTATCTCCTTTGGTTTCTTTTCCCTTTGGCAGCCACTGATGGGGCAGGTGCTGTAGGAGATCCTGGCACTTCATGGTCTTGCTATCATTTAAGGACTGAAACCCAGGGAGGACTCTCAACTACAGCCCATTTCCGCAGGGCCCAAAGCTTCCTTGGCTTCCACACACTCTTGGCATCCACAAGGCAGTCCCTGTGTGACACCCTCACTGATGAGGGCAGGCTGGCTGGGTTTCTGTTCTGGAGGCTAGAGGGTCTGGTCCGTAGATCCTGCTGGCAGCCCTGGGGCAGGAGAGGCATCTACTCAGAGAGCACAAAGCACTTCCTCCGCCGAAGCAAGAAGCCCAGTGAAAGCCATGGAGAGGTAGAGGTGTGCGAGATTCAGGTGAGGAATTGAATTCAGATCTCCTGGCAGGCCGGTGGCCCTGACCCACTGGACCACAAAGCACATGGGGCAATTTTCAACTGTGGGGTAACCCCACCAAAGTCAATGGGGTTGGTTACTTCAGGAGTCAGTCTGGTTTAGTCAATGTTGATTTAACTTTCCCTGGGGAGAGGAGTGATTGCATGTGGCTTCTCCATCCAACTGCACCTCTGAATACATTTCCAGGAGACCTACATGACTCTCTCAGCACAGGGGATCATCCCCCACAGAATCACACCTCAGAGGGACTTGTTCTGATTGAGCCCCTCTCTGGTTCACCTGGCAACCCCCAGATTTGAACACTAGACACACAGCAGATGGCTCCATTTTAAGGCTGGATTCGGCAAGAACATCTGGAAAAAGAAAGCAAATTCTGGCCTCCAGATTTATGGGGCTCATGTGAGGCACTATTGACTCCAGACTGTGTCAAAGTCTAAATCACAGCAGCAGTCAGAACTTGATTTTGCTCCAGGACAGAGGTTAATAAGGATCTATAGGTCGGATGAAAACTTGACATCCTGTAATTCTTCCAGCTGTGAAAGCACATGTGTTATCCAGGCTGAGACTCCCTTGCTTAGAACTTCTGGCACAGCTGGATTCTTTAATGAGGGACACTTTCACAGAATTATCTAGCACATGAAGGGCTAAATGGGTGCATCTGTCCTATGGGCTTGTCTCTGACTGGTGCTGAGTGCCATCAGTGCCTCTTGATGTAGGAGAGGTGTGTCAGGGGTGAGGAGAGAACAAACCTGATTGTCACATAGGTTTTGTGCCCGTTGAAGGATTTTGGTATGACCTCCCAACTGGCAGAGTTCAATCATTACAACACCTAGTGCCGATGTAACAGAAGTACAGTGTTGCTAGTGGATTGAAGCCTGGCACTCTGGAGATTACTGGCCTGCTGGGTGCCTCAGTCTTCTGATCTGTAAAATGGGCTGATGAGATTGCTCTCCTTTGGAAAGTGCTTTGAGAGTAGCTGAAGACAAGCTGTAGGGATTGATATTATTATACTGGCAAAGCCCTTTTCCTTTTGGCCACAGGGACCATGCCTTGAGGAAAAGAGCAGTTTTACCTCTAGTGTGGCCACAGTATATAGAAATATAACTAAGGGTGTCATACCACTGTAACTATCCCCATGCAATTAAAACTCATGCCTAGAGAAACCCTTTGGGAGCAAATATGATTCACTTGTTCCTACAGCTGTAATTCACTCCCAGACACCTGACTGATGAATTGCTTTGCATTTCTGTAATTAACACAGGCATGGAGAGAGCCAAGGGGGGGGGGGTCATGATAAAGGATCATCAAAAAGGGACAAATCAAAAAGCTAATCAGCTCCCAGCCCTTGAGCAAATACAAAAACCCAGGCATCAGGGGATTAGCAGAGCCCAGTTCCTGTTTACAGAAATGAAACTTTTACTGCAGCTGATCAAGAGCTGCTGTTTTGCTGGGGAAAGAGCTGAAGGTATTGCCTAGAATGAGGAGTATGATTTCACTGGTGTCAGGAGGAAGCGGCCAGAATCTTTTGCAGAGTTAAGCATTCACAGTCAGGGATTTTTCTAAAGAGTCTATTTAGGCACCAAAATAAGTGGCTAAATTTTCAGAAGAGCTCAGAATATTAAATTTGGGCCATGAATCCTTGTGAAAAACCTGATTTAAAGGCATATATAAGAGATCAACACTAGGGGAAGTTGCTTGCCTCACTTTGAGTGCTGGGAAATTGGCTGTAAAATTTGGTTTCACATTGGCATAAGGTGGGCAATGGTCAAATTAAAAATAGCATTTACAGGAAGACATTTGTTTCCCTGGGAGTTATGGCCAACCTACCTATTAAAAAAATCAGGAGGAGATTTTTTTGGTTTTTGTTTGTAAGCCAATCACAAAATTTTGGTTGATTGTTGAAAAAACTTCTCTCCTGCTCAGCCCATCTGTGGTATCATTCAAAAATGTTGAGACCAGCAAATTTTCCATCAAAACTAATGCTTGATGGGAGAACTGGGTTTTCAGCTAAATAGAATTTTTCACTAAAAGCATCTGCTTTTTGCAGACAGTTTGACAGTTCCACAAAAAACCAAACGTCCCCAAAATGAAACATCCTGGTTTGGAAATGCTATCATGGTATTTCATAGGAATTGTAGTTTGGGGGCCGCACACTCCCTTTCTTCTCTGTTCGCTAGGCTCTCTGGTTGGACTACATCTCCCACAATGCATCATGTCCATGTGACTGCCATGCTGTATCAAGAAGGGAAACTACAATGCATCATGGGAAATAGAATCTAACCAGCAGCCCAGCTTATAGGGGAGAATGGGAGCATGAAACACCTGAACTACAACTCCCATGAAACACTGTAGCAACGTGTCAAAATGATAATATGCTGGTTTTGAGAAAAGAAATCATAGGAAAATTGTTCAAAAAGTCTGTTTTGTTAATATTTTGAAATTTTTCAAAACCAAATGGACCAGAAAAGGCAAGACAACATCACAGTTGTTTTGGCTTGTCAACAATTGAAAATATTTTCCCCACAAGCAGCAGTTCAGAAATGACCTCATGCACCCTTTGTAATGAGCTGGCGCAGCACTTCCAGCAAGTTGGATGGGATGAGCACCAAAGTGCCAAATACAATCTGATCAGCAAACACAGCTGAAAATTTTTCAGCTGTTTGCAGAACATTTGCAAAAAGGAAGGGATTTAACTGTGTCCTATAAATTATTCATTACATTTTTGGCTGACAAGGCCCCTGAGCCTTATTTATCTAAAGGCCTCACTTCTGGCAGTGCAAACAGGCTTTAAAGTGCCACTTGAAGGCCACTGTGCCAGCATGTTTATAACAGGGGTTGCCAAACTTATGGAACGCAAGAGCTGCACAAGTTGATTATTAAACCTTTGAGAGCCAGACTGAGACATATAACCACATATTTTTACCCACTCCAAAATTACTAAGCTTAAAATTCATTGCACACTTTAATTTTATCATACAAATAGGGCAAATATTGATCCACTAATGTCAGATTCTAATAATTATTTAAGATTACCATGAAACTAGGCCTGTACAGTAAAAATTTAGCTGTTGCTAGATGTAGAACGTTACAGGCTTTGTGGCAAGTTTTTTTTTTTTTTTTTTTTTTTTAATCTGGGCAGTAACTTGTCAATGCAGCAGGTAAAAGCTCTAAGATGCTGATCTCTAAGTATTATACAATGTTTTGAATTTCATTGTGGAATATGATGCTTCACAGCAATGAGTTGTGCCAAAATTTGCAAGTAATTTACCTTCAGTTTTAAACTTTTCTCCTTTGTATTTTCATTTTTTAGTATTCCACATCATGTTTAGGACTTGTAAAACATGATTTTATTTTAACAAAGAGTATGCTGCATTAGGGCCTATGAGAAAATCTAAACATGCTATGGCTTCTCTGACCATGTCACGCTTCTCTCCCCCACCCCACTGTTTCCGCTTCCCTGCCATCTCTTACCACACTGCTCCTTCTGTGCTCCCTCTGACCATGCCACACTTCTGCCTCCCACCTCATCCCAGCACCTACCATGCCCCCGCTTCCCTGCCACTATTTCTGTCAGTAAACTTGTTCACTGAAATACTCATGGACACTGAAGACAAAAGGTCTGAGGACTCAGACACAATTAATTTTAAAACGAGAGTAATAGTAAGAGAAAATCCTGTGCAGAGATGCACACAGGGACACCTTTTCAACTGTTCAGAATCACAACAGATCAATGAGAATTTAGGGGGCAATAATATGCAAGATCAGAGCCTGTTTCAGTAAGTGCTTTGGAGTCCATGTGCAGAAGATAATATGGAAAAAATCTCATTTAGTTTATTCAGTTTGTGGTCAGAAATAATTCTTCATTATGTTACAGTATCTGGAAATGCCAGGTAATTTTTAAAAAAGAAAATTAACAATTGCTTTTCAGTTTTAAATTGCTAATGATCATCACTTATCTGTAGTTCATTGTAGACTTGTTCTTAATCAATTTATGTTGCTAGTTTTAAAAATATTTACCCAGAAAACAATATAAAAAAAGAAAAGCATTTAAAAATCATGCACTGATGTAATTAAAGACTGTATCACAAGGCACACAGACAAGGAGGGTAGAATGAATAGGGTGGCTAAACTGGAGAATCTGGCAGGTACTTGCTTTGAGGACTTCTCTTTACACCTAACTGAGGAGCCTGCCTTTCCCTGCTGGCTCTCCCGGGGCTGCCCCTGCCCCGGCTCTCACCAGGCTGCTTTTTTGGGCAGCTCTGAGAAGGCTGCTCCTCTGCTGCCAGCTCTCACGTGCCCCACCTCTCTGCTGGCCCTGATCACTGCAGGTTTCTCCCCCTGGCTCCCTTCCTGCCCCCTTCCCTCCTCCCCTCTCCCAGAGCCGCAATTTTTCTTTAAAGAGCCGCATGTGGCTCGCGAGCCGCAGTTTGGCCACGTCTGGTTTATAAAGTGACCTTAGCTTAATGGAGAATCTTGGGGGTATTTGGGATTCTTTCTGGAGGAAATAATGTCTGATACACTGGTTGGTGGGAATAATATTTGATGTGGTGGTTAGTGCTGGAGGGAGTAATATCTGATGTGTAAAATTGGCTGGTGCGTTTTCTTGCTGTTTAAGTGTAGAACCCGAGAAAACAACTCTGCTCATGGATCTATTTTACATTTCATCTTTTTATCATTACTCCTGATAGGAAACAATTAGAAGGGGGCCAGATAACTGGGTTTCCTAAGAGTTACTCTTGTCTTGTGACCGATGTTCTCTCTAATTACTCGTAGACTGTGTGTGCAAACACTTTCTTTGTGTGCGCAAAAACATTTCTTTATGAGCACCAATATTAGCACTATTGAATTTTTTTGTGCACACTTTACTTTTTTGTGTGCGCAGGTTTCATGACCTGTGTGCGCACGCACACGCGCACAGCTTAGAGGGAACAGTGCTTGTGACTTATATCCACCAACCAGGTATAGTTAGGACTGTGCAAACCAAGAATCCCAACCATGCAAAGAAACTCACTTGTTTGTGTTATGGAGGGTTCAGAGCCCAGACCAGAGCACAAGGGACTAGAAAGCCACAGAGAGTATGAATTGACATCCAATCCTCTCCCTTAGGAACTTTCTCCATCCCATGATTATAATACCCAAGCACTTTACCCTACATAATACGTGTATCCTCACACTGCTCCTGTGAGGCAGAGGAATGGAGACCCAGAAATACAAATTGATTTCAATGAAAGATAGGTATCTAAATACTTTGAAGATCTGGGCCAAGCTCACAGAGGAAATCTGTGGCAGAGCAGGGATTTGAACCCAGGTTTCTAAAGGTCCAAGTTAAAATCTTAGCCACATTCTTAAAGCTCACAGGATAAGCTGCTTCCCAGGGATGCAGCCCTGCACTGCTAGCTTTCTTGCCCTTTCCTCTGAACCAGTGGTGCTGGAGGTGCTAGGACACTGGTCCAGGCAGACTACAGGTCTGCAAACCTTCCAAGGGAATGCAGAGCCAGGGGCCAGGAAGAAACCCAGGAAAAGATTCAGGGTGCTTGACTGTCCTTGAGTTTATTCTTCTACTGATGGGCCTACACCACAGAGTTTCAGGTGTGCAGGTTTCTGGCCCTCAGGGAGCTGGGATCTGGCAGAGGCAGGTTCAAAGCTACCTCTCTAGCATTCAAGGAGTTTCAAATGAATGATTCAGTTTGGCACAGTGCTAATTTTCTCCCTTCTCCACATTCAAAAGGTAGAGAATTAATTGGTCTCAAAGTAAATTAGCCCAAGGGAGAGCACCCTCACTCCAAATCATCCAGCACCCACTCTGGTGCTGAATAAATGAGGCTTTCTGGGAAACATCCTATGGTTCAGAGACCTACTGGAAACTGCACCAGTCTATTAGTTCTTTCAGTGAAGAACTTGTCTGTTCTTTCTGAGCACCTGGGGAACTTGACCCATGAAACTCCCACAAGCCAACCTTCCTTCCTAAACACATAATGGTTGCTGAGTACCCTGCAAGACAAAAGAGACAGCTCTCATCCTCATCCTTTCTTTGCAACAGCTGAGCTATCTGCCATAGAGATTATTACAGCATCATATGGGGAAGATTGTGGCTTCAGATGCTGGGGGATTGGGGAGACAGTTGCAGCAGATGCAGTAAAGTTCTGGTAGACTCTTCACTTCTTGTCTGGAATGATTGTACAGCATTACTGTGTGCTGTAGTTTTCCACCCCAGAGGTGGCTGCATTGCAGTGCCAAGTGAAGTGATACATTTGCACAAAGAATATGCTGAGATGGAGGGTGCCATGGCTAATGAAGGGGGTAGAGCCGTTTTGCAAAGAAAATTAAACAAGATGGTCTGGTGCAGCAAGCAGGGCACTAGAATGAGACTCAGGAGACCTGGGCTCTATTCATCTCTCTGCTACTGGCCTGCTTGGACAAGTCATTGCCCCTCTGCATGCCTCAGTTTCTTCTCTGAACCCTACATCTATAGTATTCAGGCTATTAGCTCTTTGGGGGAAAGGACAGTCTCTCATCGTGTCTACAGTGGTGCAGTGCAGTCTTGATCTTGGTTTGGCCTTCTAGCCAAAAGCAGAATAGAAATGATGTGTTTTAAATGAGCAGCATCACTCTTAGCCCCTCTCCTCCACTAGCCCTTCCAGATCTTGCTGGCCAGGCTCCAGGCCTTACTGGGATCTGTCCATGGTTCTGGAAGTGCCCAGACGCCAAGTATGATCTGTCCAGTACTGAAGATAAAGCCCTATGGAACTGGGGTTTATATCAGGGACCGTCCTGCAGCTTTCCTACTCTGCATCAGGGAGCTCTCAGGTCCACAAACTGCTCCTTGATAAACAACAGCTTATACAACATGACCCTGTGATATGCCCACTGTGCCTGCTGTCACTGACTGCTCAGGAAAAGCTAAGCCCAGCTATCTCCCTGTCCAATTCCATTATTTCAGTTGCCAGAGAGAGCCTGTCACCCAGCCCCATTGCACCATGCAGACACAGAGTGAGAGACAGCCTGAGGAGTTGCCAGTCTCAGTACAGAAGACAGCCCACAGAAGGATCATTACTTCTGCTTTACAGATGGGGAAACTGAGGCACAGACGGATGGCACAACTTGCCCAAAGTGACACAGGGATCTGTGGCAGAGCAGGAATAGAACCCAAGTTCCAGGCCAGTGCCCTACCCACTAGTCTTCCTTGTCACAGCACAGGGCAACAGCATCTGCTTTTCCCCTGTGTGATCTCACAGGCCCTCCCACTCTAGACACCCAGCTCCCAGCCATTTGCTGCCATTGGGTAGAGATCTGTTTTTCTCTCTCTCTGCTGACCTGGATATTTGCAGGCTTGAGAGTGTCCTACCTTTCTCATGTTGCTGGACCACCTCAACAGGCCTGTGCTGTTTCTCTTCACAGAGATGCCACACAGTGCTGCTGCACCTAGGTCTAAAGTCCCACAGAACTCTTTCCAGCAGGCACATTTTATTCTGAAGGTAAAAGCAACACAGTGAAACCAAGTAAAGAACCTATCTACATGCCAATAAGCTTACCTGAGTTCACCTTAACTCCAGCATAGGCTCTGGCAGCATGTCCAACCCTACACTGGGGTGTTCTTGGCTTTCATGTTCATAACAGCTGGCTGCTTAGTGCAAGAAAAATGCCACTGTGAATAGGCGGTGAATAAGTAATGTGCCAGCCACTGGGACTCTGCTGTCGGGGGATTTGCAGTGGGTTGTTTGCACATCCCACACTCCCAAAAGTTTCCTAGGAAATACCCCTTGTGTATTTTGGCCCCCAAAATCCTTTAACTTCCTAATAACTCCCAAAGTTTGCAGTAGTCTTGTCTTCAGCCTCAAGCAGCACAATATAATCTCACAACCAAACACAAATATTTGCAGTGCGAATACAATGAGATCCTAAAAAAAACCCGCATAATTGAATAAGGTTCATCCAGGTTATTGCGGGAAATGAGCATCTGTCATACTTCCTTTCGCTCACCTGCTATGAAGTGGCTTGTGGGGGCTGAACATTTAACAAAGAACTAGTGCAGGTTTTATTTCAGAACATCTCTCTGTAAGAATCAGCCAAGCTATCAGCATTTGTTTTGAGGGGAAGATCTAGCATGAAGCAGAGAGAAGAAAATGGAGGGATACTTGAGGCCATTCTGTTGGGAGAACAAATTATTGAAGTTTAAGTTTAATTTCCACAGAGCAAGCAGGGAGGCAATCTGAATTGCTAAAAACTGCAGCCATTGGATTGGAAGAATTTTACCTAGTGCTGTTTAATTAGGTGTTAGTGAGAGGAGAAAGTTGGGTGACATCTCTAAGCATTTCAGTAAATACAGGGTTAGCCCCACAACTGGAATAAATTGACATGGCTCTATTTACATGAATGGAGCTAAGCTGATTTACACCAGCTGAGGCTCTGGCCTCTACTCCTTGATATCTTGTCTTAGCTTATTTAATACAACATGTTTGGAACACATTTTTATCAATGTTTGCAAACGGCTAGGGAAATTTCATGTACTATCTATTGGTGCTAATATAGCACTGATAAGACTAGTACACTGTGTACGTCCTTAGCATCAAAGACTGGCTGGATGACATTGGTGAGTTTGGCTTCTCACCACCACAGGAGGTAAGCATTATAAACATTTCACAGGTAGAGAAACTGAGACACAGAACAGGGGGGAATTCAACCAAAATTACACTGGCAGAGGCAGGAAGTGAGCCTACACGGCTTGACTCTTGATCCTGCCCTTCAATGTGGAAGGCTTGGCTTTGGAGACATAGGTTCAAATCCCAGCTCAGTCATTAATGTCCCGTGTGATCTTGGTGCTCCTGGCTCCCTGACCAATGCTCAGACCCCACAGCTGTGTATATGGCTCCCAGAAGTGCTAGGTTCTCCTTCCCACCTCCATGTTACTGTTTGGCTAGTGGGACTCATACCCCATACAACCCCCCCCCCCCATGCCAACCTGGTGTTCTGCACAGACTCTAAGATGCTGGCTTGCTGCCAGAAGAAATAAAAGTGCCAGGTGTGGAGCTCGCAGTGTCTTTGTCTCAGGTCTTCTAGTATCATCCAGAAAGCAAGTCACATAATTGCCAGCCCCAAGTGCTGCCCCCTCAGGAATCCAGGCTGTTTACACACCTGTAACCCCTCTGAGGTGTATGCTATTTGCTGACTTCTCACTGAGCCTTTTGGGTCACGGTTTCAAGCTTTTTTCTACAGCCACAAGGGTTCAAATTCTTCACCCATCACATGCTTCTGAGAGCTAGAGATTCCAGCACAGCACCAAATGCTGCAAAAACTGGCAACACTGAAATCAATGCAGAAGCCCTGGACCATCATTCCCTAAGGCTTTAACCAGCGGGGGGCGGGGGGAGACACATCTTCCCTAAGCCCACCAACCCTGCTCTGACCCAGCTGCCTCTTTCTTTCACCTTGAAGCCCAAGCAGCTGTGGGGCTTGTTAACATTTTCCAAATTGCAGCATTTTCTTTTACCACTGCCTCATTTTCCCCAGAGGAGTCTGGAAGGCTTTGGAGGACTTGGCTCATCCTAAAACCAATTTAAGGCTGATCCATAAACCTGCAGCTCTCCCTATAAAAAGGAGAGGACAGAGTCTTTGAACTTGTTTACAAGGGGCAGATAGCAATCATTGGCTTTGAGTCCCATTGGCTTGTTCATGTCTGCATTTAATGGTCAGCACTGCTGATGTCTACATTAAGCCTCTCCCCATAAGGCCATGGGCAAGCTAAGAGCTGGGTTCATGCTTCTGAATCACTTTGGATAGGCGTCACCAGGGAAATATTAACATCCCCATAGCTGTGGCCCCAGGGATGGATTCAAACCTGTGCCCGGGAGGCTCAGTCCATCAGGGTGTTTATCGAAGGACCATCTCTAGTTAGTGCAGTCAAGCACTGCCTGCATACTTCATTCCTGTAATCAGCTGTTCCTTGTTGATAAGAGCCTTATTAGATCAACAGTGCTGTGAGATAAGAGGCACCCCATCCGTGGGCTTGATTATTGTTCCACCTGTAAGCATGCTCATTCATGGAGAGTGCTCAGTGGTTTCATGGCAGAACTTCCTGGGGAGGGCTCCATCCTACAGCCAGTGCCTTGGCTGGATTGTAATTAAAATGCCTGGATGAGTAAACGTGAGTTACTGTGGTGATACGGCAGGGGAAAGCTCACCGCCCACTCTCTGGGGGGGGTCCAAGTCTCCAAGATCCCCCTTAGGAGATTTGCTACAACCCCAGGCTTAGGAGGGTAATGTGCAAAATCTTCGGTGGGCTGTTGCAGAACAGTCGTGGGGAAGGGGCTGGGAAAACTGGAGATGCTGATGCCTGAAAAATATATTTCTCTGCCTCACCCTGGAAGTGCCATGAGATCTGTGGTCAGGAGCAGCCCTGGGGTCTAATGTGGTATGTGCATGGTGTGACGGAGACCCCAGACAAGCCTCTTGGATCCCACTTCTCCACACATGGGAAACACAGAGCCCTTCCAATGACAAAGAGCAGCATTTGTCACCCTTTACTGGACCGGGGAACACCTAAAGGTATTAATTACTTTTTGTAGAATGCATGATGGAAACATTCTCAGAAAAGTTGGTAGCAGATAAATGCCCTAGTCACAACAATGCTTCCAGGTGTGCATCAACACCTGCCACTGTGTACCTGGAAGCTTTGCTGCAGCTAGGGCATTGAATTGCTCCTCCCCATCTTCCTTCAGCCCCCCTCATGGGGAGGGCTCAGGGTGGGTTACAGAACGCCTGCGCTAAGTCTTAGGGGACCCAGTGGTCCATACAATATGGATCAAGAAACACTGATGTAGAGTCTTTTGGTGTGCAGGGGCTAGATATGCCAATCTCTGTTCAAGTCACGAGCGGCTGGGGCAGAAGGCAGGCAGGGAAATGATGCAGGAAACTGAGCTGACCCTTGATGATAGGAGCGAGGGTGGAACTGGGACCTGCAGCAGTGGGGTCCAGCCCAACATCTTCATGGTGCCAGAGGACATTGATATCCAGGAGACTTTTGCTTCAGGCTCATCGGCATTTTGCAGGGCACAGCCATGCCAGCCTGACAGTGCCACCTAGCCCTTTGCTACAAGACAGGCTGGCACACTCAATGACCATGTCAAACCAGATCTTCATCCAGTCCCTGCAGCAGAAGAACCAGTCAGCTCCCACCAGTTTTATTTAGCCTGGGATTCTGCCTCTTCGCTTGTCCAAATAAGCCTTCTTCTCCCCCACTCCCCCCAAGAGGCAGGGCATCCCCACCCACCCCAGATGACAGCCAGACACACAGTGCAGGCTCTCGGATCACAGCCCGCAGCAGATCCTGCAGCTTTGGCTCCTCTGTCATAGCAAGTTAGATGGAGGATGATATGCCCAGGGAATTGTCAGTCATATGCCATTTCCAGGCTTAGCTTCTTGCCTTCTGAGGGCACCACACAGCCAGTTTGTATGGTGATGAGAAGACAGGGTTGGATGTGGCAAGAGACAATGCAGCATCTCAAGGGCCCATCCTTGGATCTTTGTCTCTGGAGGGCACAACTCAGCATTGGAAAATCTGCTTTCAATTCCTGGTGCTTCAACTTGCGTGATAAAGTCAGGCAACCTGGTGCCATGAGCTGTTAGCATTTACAAAGCACTTTGGGATCTCTGCACGGATGAGGCCACAAGACATACTAGAATTTCTCCCTTGCCTCCGTTGCTACCTTACTTGCCCACCCCAGTTCCAGATGGGAGATGGCAGGCTGTGCTTGCAATGGGTTATAAAACAATACGATTGCTAAATGGTGCAAAAAATGACAGCAAGGTCTGTGTCTCGATCCCTCTTGGCCAAACACAATTGATTGCACATTGGTACCTCTAATGAGGTGTAATTTGAATTGCAAGGGTTTTTCTAATTGCCTGCTTTTGCTCTGATGCACAACGATTTTTAATTTCCTGTTTCCATTTAACTATCACACATCGCCACAGCTTTAAATGCTCAGCCTCCGTGCTACTCCCTCACTGACTCTGGTGACTGCATTGCATACTTCATTTATTTCAAGTGTTTGTGCCATGCAAACAACCTCTACTGAGCACCAGTGAGCATTGGATTAGGTTATTGAGGGAGGTGGTGAAAACCCCATCCTTGGAGGTTTTTAATAACAGGGTTGACAAACACCTATCAGGGATGATTCGTGGGTTACTGACCCAGTAACTGTCCTTCTTCAAGATGGGCTGCTCAGATTCATTCAGTAATAGGTGCGTCCATGCTTCAGTGCATGATTGGTCAGCAACCTTTTTGCCCTAGCTTGTCAGAAGAGGGTTGGTGTCCACCGCCCCTGGCCACACCGTGGTTATATATGTGGCCACCGCTAGGCCCCCTCCTCAGTCCCTAAAAGTCGCCAACTCTGAGTTTTGGGGATGGTGGGAGCGTTGTGAATGAATCTGAGCAGCCCATCTTGAAGAAGGACAGTTACTGGTAAGTAACCCACCGTTATTCTTCAAGCGCTGCTCGGATACATTTAGTAATAGGTGACTGCTAGCCGTGCTGATGGATGGTGGGTGGAGTTGGTTCTTTCCTACCTTCAGCACTGCACCCCCCATAAGGGAGAGCATCAGGTGGGATGGCCTGGCCTAAGAGGGGAAAATATGACCTATGCCTCTTGAGTGCTCCCTGTCTGCAAACAACAGGAACAGCAGGCAGCTTAAAGTCACCTTATCATGGGGAAAAACAAAAGCGCAGCCACAGATTCATGATTGGTGAGGTGCCTTCATGTGGGGACATGAGAGGTCAGTGGTATGCATCTGTCAAGGTGTGAACCAGATATGTTCCCTGGCCTTAGGCCTATAATAAATCCCTTAGCTAGTGACAGGAAATTAGGGTGACCCAGGAGGAAAACTCAGCCTACTATCGGTGAGTATGTGAAAGCGGAAAACAGTAGGGAAAAAAGTGGGAAAGGAGAAAACCTCTTGCCGGTCCAGCCAAGGAGGCAAAGCACAGGGAGGTATGAAGACAATAAATGACCACCTGGTAAACATGGTTCCTTGGTGGTCAACCTGGGTCGGCAATTGGGTGCCGAGAGCACTCCTTCAAAGGCCCATATGTAGGTGTAGTTCTCAACAGGTGAACGAGCAAGTGAACCCAGGGCCACGAAAAATCAAATGCGCCACAGGGTAAGAGCTTGTATTACCACCTTAGGGTGAGAACAGGAAGACGACCTTTAAGGTCTAGGTACAAAAGGAAAAGGAGCCCAGCTCCATTAGATAAAGGTTGGGAGTAAGGGTATGGCACCGTGGGAGGGTGCACCCCCCCTCTTTGCTCCTCACCAGGAACGCTGCAACTAGTGGAGGGAGTAGAAAAGGCAACCACTGACAAAGGTCATAAATCCCCTTGACACATACGGCATATGTCTGCCCACATAGTATGTGACGGAGAATGAGCTGGGAGTGTGAGCGAATCTCTGGCCCTGGGTGGAAAGATTCTTGAAGGATGGTAGAGTCTGATGGGAGACCAATTACTCCCTCCATTAGGTACCCCAGGGTGAGAAGGGGAGCAGCTAAGAGTGACCCCTGGCACTACAGGTACATTAAGGATGGGAGGTTACCAATGAAGGAAGAGGGGAAAAGGGGACCAGAGCCCGTTGACCATCCCCACCAGGACTGGACAGAACTGGGGGGAAAGGAAACCCCGAACGGAAAACGAGGTAGGGAGAAATGGGCCACCAATTGTAGTAACACACAGCTGGGATAAAGAATCACCATCAATTAGCCACTTACTAGTGACCCTCGTGGAAATGGTGGGTGATTAGGGTGGCCCTGGGCACAAGACCAAGGGGCCCTCTGAACCACTAGATGGGTTCATAGGGAATTGGGGAAGGGTCAAATCTGTAGTTAGATGAGGACTCGTTCCTACTTCAGAAAAAGAGGGTCACCTAAGGAACTACCCAGGTCTAATTATGGGGACCCAGCGGACTCACAAGTGTCACTGAATCTGTTCTCTCAGTGGTCAGAGCAGCGCTAGCTCACAGGTGCATTCCTGCAACCCTAGGTGGGGCCCTTTTGAAGGCCCTTGGGCAACTTCCTCTAATTTCCAAATGTCCTTCTGAGGACTAGTAGGACAGAGCCAATGATCTTGGCAGCTCCAGACTATCCCAATACACTCTGGTATTGTGAAACTTGTCCTGTACCTAGTGGTTTGGGGTTGCGTAGCTGGCGAAGCAAAGGAGGTATCCTTCCAACAGAAGAGATTGAGGTTCTCTCTTCTAGGTGAAGAGAAAAAGAGAGACAAGCAAGCAGTTCTGTAGTGATGAGAAATCCTCAAAGTGTGTTAGCACAGGGGACAGCCTGACCAGGGAAGGAGAGGTATCGCTGCATCAGAGGGTTCTCAACCTAGGAGGCCTTTACGCAGAAGAATAAAAACAAGCATGTGCCCCCGGGCGATTACCCCCTAGGACGAACATAGGCTACTGGCTTGTCAATCCACTGATTCGAATCCGGGGCCAGGTGTAGTCAAGTTGACAGGGCCTCGTGAACCTGAGGTGAACAACCCAAACTGGCTTAGAAAAAAGGGAGGGGAAAAGAGGGCATGGAGCCCACCCCAATCATAGGCCGATTAGTAGGGATTGTTTTGTTTCTCTTATTTATTATTATTATTATTTTTTGAACAGATGGGAATCACCCAAGGCACAAACAATGTCAATGCCCACTGCCCAGCATTCATGAACCACATGGGGGAGGTTAGCATCCCCAGGACGGGAGGTAATCTTCCCAGGAGAGGAAAGAAGGCCAGTCTTCGAGAAAGTACGTCTTAGGAGGGCGCACCCTCCAAGGAGAAAGGGGGAGGGTTAGAAACCATCAGGAGATGGATCCTGATTGGTCATTCAGGGCTTGTGGAAGTGCAGGGAATTTGGTCCTACAGCCTTCACATGTATAACCCCTCATGGGGCCTAGTGATGGCACATTCTCTTATGGGGCAGGGGAGGGTAGGTGAGAGAAGGGTTCCTCTGATCCTGACCCCAGTGGACCCTGAATTTGAGAGTGGCTTCTTCCAAGGAAAATAGGAAGGCTACCCAAGTGTAAAGCCTTACGTGTCCTTGAAGGTAAACAGAAACTGGCACTGGTTGGAGGAGAAGCAGGGGGAATGCCCCCCGCACAGAGGAATCTTTAGGGGATCCTGAAGGAACCACTGGGTGGTTTCTTGTGGGAGGAAGATAGTACCCCACACTGGGCTCTTATCCCAGGGTCACAACCCCCACGCAGGGCAAGTGTGCTTTTCTCCCGGTACTCACAGTGGACCAGGTAATATTCTCCCAAGATGGGGGGAGAACGGTAACCCCAGTTTGATATTAGGCCTGCTGGCCCATCAACCAAAGAAATGGTAGGTTTTGGAGTTCAAATTTTAATGCACCTAGTGGAGTAATTCAGAAGTGCATAGAAAGGGGCATTGAAAGCCCTTTACGGGCTAAGGGGGTGGGTAGTGGGCCAGGAAGGCAGCAGGCCCAAGTATTTTACATCCCCATAGGGGTCCTGGGCACTACGGAGCATAGCATCTGTTTTGGCTGCCAAGACACACCCACCTTCAAAGGGGAGGTCAAGTATGACCTACTGGGAGGAGGGGGCACCCTCGCCTCCCTGAGCCAAGCTGCTCGCCATAGGGTGACAGCTGAGGCCATGCTGTGGGACGCTGTGTCCATGGCATCCCAAGCCAATAGCATCAGGTCTTGGGATGCTATTCTGTCCTCCTCAAGGAAGACGTCATAGTCCCCCCTATTCTCCTGTGGGAGTAAGTGTCTGAATTTGTTCATGGACTCCCACACATCCATTATATACCTGGCTACCAAGGCCTGATTATTGGCCACCAGTAGCTGGAAGGTAAAAGAAGAGTAGACCTTTCACCCCAGGAGATCTAGCTCCCTTGCATCTCTTGATGTCGGGAGAGGCTTGTGAGAATCCTGCCCCGGGCCTAGTGCTGCTTCCACCGCCCCCTGAGATGGTGCCAGGTGATGGGTGAGGAAGGGAAAAGCCGTCGCTGGGATCTGGTATTTGAGACCCACCGTGTCTAATATGGGGGCGATGGACCCAGGGGCTTGCCAACGTGACATGGCAAGGTCCCTCACACTAGGGTGTAGGGGAATTGTTATGGGCTCAGATGAGGTGAACACTGAGCCGAATAAGATGTCAGTAGGCCCCATGGGGAACTAGGCCTCCAACCCCACGTGAGCGCAAACACGGTGAAGGAGGTCAAAGTGTGCTGTGAGATCCCCAGCGTAGGAGTGGGGCATGGGGTTTAGGGCTCTGTCTAGTGCCAGAGGAGCCAGTGTCAAACTCGGTGAAATGGTACTGTGAGGGCCCATTGGGGTCACTTGGGGAGACCATTCATGAGGCTGGTACCTACAAGGGGTCAATACTGAGGGCTGTGGACAGGGCCATTTACTCCCCCTTGAGATGCCTTCCTTTGAGCTCAGAGATTGAGAAGTCTCCCAGGACTGTGTCTGCGGTGCCAGAGAAGGCAGGACAATATGGTGCCAAGGGAAAGATTCAGTGGTACTGGGGCCTTTGTTGAGAAACTCGACACTGAGATTGGTGATGGAGCCCAGTACTGCTTTCGGGGCAATGAGGCTCCCAAAGCGAAGGCTGGTTTACCCCTTTTCTTGGGGAGCACCGGGGTGGGAAGCGTTAGCAGGAGGAGCGCCTTCGCTGCTTCAAAGGCCTCCGAGGTGATAGGGACCAGCACCGACTCCTGCCAGTCCCGAGGCGACCCCTGGCTTGGTGACATAGAGTGGTGCCAACGCTTCAGTACCAACACTGGTACCGAGCTCGTTTTCTTTCACTCTTGGAGAGCGGTGCCAGGAGGGTTCTGGTGCCAAGCTGGCACACAGTGCTGAAGGAAGCCCTGAAGCTTCGGGGTTAGGCTGACGCACTTGCCCTGAGGCCAACACACAGCACCTTTGCTCTCTGTCTTTAATGGTCCGCAGTTTGAAGGACCAACAGATAGAGCAATCGGTGACCAGAAGGGCTTCACCCAGGCACCGGAGGCACTTCTCATGGGGGTTGTCCTGTGGGAAGGCCTTGCCACAGGCAGCACAAGGTTTAAGCCCTGGCATGGCGTGCGGTGAGTAGGAGCAATGTTTCTGCTCCAAGGCTGTGCGCTCAATGGGAGTAGTGCTCTTTGGTGGAACGACATCCACAAAAAGATGTTCCCAGTTATGCGAGTGACTCATACAAGGCGTAAAGACAGGCGGCTTGCGTGATTACAAGGAGTGGGCTTTTCTGATACCATTGCTGAGGGTGGAAAAAATGGAACTGAGGAGGGGCGAGGCAGCGGCCAGATGTATAGCAATGGGGTGGCCAGGGGGCGGTGGCCACCAGCCCTCTTCTGACAGACTAGAGCAAAAAGGTTTCCAACCAATCATGCGCTGCAGCCCGGACACACCTATTCCTGAACGTATCTGAGCAGCGCTCAAAGAAGAACTAGATTTACTTGGGTCTCCCTCAGTTCAAGGAACAGGACTAGGTAGCTTCTCAAGGTCTCTTCCAGCCCTATAATTCTATGACCACCTTGCCTCTTATTTTTGCCAGACATTGTGGATCTTGACTAGAAATTAGGCCATTCAGCACCAAATAGTTCCAACATTTTGGGAGCAGAAGGAAGGATTGGATCTGGTGTTCCCAAGAAGATTCAGAACCAATACTAAGCAGTGCAGGTTTTTTCTTCATGCAGAACACAGTTAAGTTGAGGTTCAACAAGGAGAAGTGCAAAATCCTGCACTTGGGACAAAAAAACCCCATGTACTGCTACAGGCTGGGGAGTGATCAGCTAAATAGCAGCACTGGAGAAAAGGACCTGGGAGTCATGGTGGATGGGAAGCTGGATATGAGTCAGCAGTGTGCGCTTGCTGCCAGAAAGGCCAACGGCATACTGGGCTGCATCAGAAGAAGTGTTGCCAGCAGATCGAGGGATGTGATCATTCCCCTCTATTCTGCACTAGTGAGGCCACATCTGGAATACTGTATCCAGTTTTGGGCTCCCCACTACAAAAAGGACATGGACAGATTGGAGAGAGTCCAGAGGAGGGCAACCAAAATGATCAAAGGGCTGGAGCACAAGCCCTATGAAGGAAGACTGAAGGAACTAGGCTTATTTAGCCTGCAGAAGAGAAGACTGAGGGGGGATTTGATAGCAACCTTCAACTACTTGAAGGGCTGCTCCAAGGAGGATGGAGCTCGACTGTTCTCAGTAGTAACAGAGGACCGAGCTAGGAGCAATGGTTTCAAGTTACAGCTGGGGAGGTCCAGGCCAGATATTAGGAAAAACTTTCTTACTAGGTGAGTGGTGAAGCATTGGAATAAGCTACCTAGGGAGGTGGTGGAATCTCTGTCTTTGGAGGTGTTCAAGGCCCAGCTGGACAAAACCCTGGCTGGGATAATCTAGTGGGAGTGGTCCTGCTTTTTTGGCAGGGGGTTGAACTAGATGACCTCGTGGGGTCCCTTCCAACCCTATGATTGTATGATTCTATACTTGTGGCATTCATTCTGACAGACCATCACAGTCAAGCAGTTGCCAGGATTCGAAAGAGGAAGTGGGATGGGCTAGGTACACTTTATCCTGCCACAGAGCAGAGGGGACAGATTCAGTGACCTCTCAAGATCACTTCCAGTTCAACGTTTCTATGATTTATATGGATAATGAGACCATCGAGAGCTACCATCACTCATGCTAAACATCAAGGGATAGGAAGGGCTATAAACATTCCTATGTCAGTGCATAAACCAACCTGTAATTACTGTGGGAAAAGAAATTTTTCTGGTGGAAGGCTATTCCTGTGGCAGATTTTTTGCACTTTTCTCTAAAGGAGTTGGGGCTGACCACTGCCAAAGACCAGATACTTGGTTTGATGGCCATCAAATCTGACCCAGTCTGGCCATGCCTACAGGCAGTCTTCAATGTTGATCTCAGGAGAAATGTTACGTGTTACTGATTCACCACCAAAATGATAGTGGAGGTGAAACCGAGATGAAAGTTTCACCTAGCATGTTAAAAATCTCTTGCATGCATAGAGGCGCTACATCCCTAGGCCAAACCCAGATGCAGCATCAAGTACCCAGACTTCAGGGAAGCCAAAGCCATGCCTGGATCTGAATTTGGCCCACTAGTCATTGAGTTGTTTACACAAGCTCAGAACATCTTCATCAGATATGTAGGGAACCCTCTGTAGCATGGCTGCATTTCACATCTCTTGTAGTTTTAAAGTCTTATTCAGAAGTGGAGACAGTCTGAGGTTCAGGACAGGAAAATCAGCAATACTCACCACGGATGAACCAAGCTATAAGCAGAGGTGTTGCGTGAAAGGGGAAGTGCATTGACCTTTGCTGCAGCCTATCATCTGAAAGAGAAGCTCTGATCCAGTATCGGCACCTCCCAGAACAAGTCAAGGAAGAAATATTTAAAATGGGCTCAAGCCACCCTCAAGGAACCCAACTCCTACTACAGAGGTGAGGAGCCAGTGGGAAAGGCTTGGGACAAAGGTAGAGGCTTTATACAGATGATTTTGTGTGTGGAGGGGATACATATTACAAATGGGATGTGGGGGCCAGCGTCACTCAGAGTTCCAGCGGAGCTGTGTCATCTCCCGATAGATGGCGTAGAACTTGGGGCGCAGGCTGGGACTGGCTTCCCAGCACCTCAGCATCACATCGTAAGCTTCCAGTGGACAGTGCTTAGGAGCTCGCATGCGAAAACCTGTCGGCACAAGAGAGACTAGATACTCATTGCGTGGAGGCAGCTGGCTCTGATTCTGAGTTGGGCTGGGGGCTAGAGCGGAAGGGGGTCTGAGGTACATTGTTGTTATCTGCATTACAGTCCAGGGGGCTGATCCCAATGTATTAGGTGCTGTACACCACCCAGCTGAGGGCAATCCAAAGGACCTTACCAGTGAAATGGACATGTCAGTTCTCTTGTTCCCTTTGTACAGACAGGGAACTGAGGCACAGAGAGACTAAATGACTTTGCCAAAGTCATGCAATTACCAGAACCAAGTGTCAGTCTCTTGAGTGAGCCCCAGCCCTGTCTCTCAACTCCATGGCCACCCACCCCACTAGCTCAGGAATCACCTTGTGACCACGGCCTGGGACTCATGCCACAATAACCTCCAGTTCTGTCTACTTGCCTCTCTCTACTTGGCTCACCACCTGCTGGTTTGACATGCCGGGGTACGGGACTGCCCCCAGACTGAAGATCTCCCAGAGCAGGACTCCATAGCTCCAGACATCACTCTCCATTGAGTAGCGGCCTGCCACCAATCCACACAGGGGATATTAATGGAGGGGCCCCTTTGTCACATGATCAGCAGGGTGACCATGAGACTACAGGCTATGGCAGCCAGGGATCCCCCCCAGGGCACAGAGCATCCCAGCCATAGTCTTGAATGAGAAAAAGCAGCGGTACTTCCAGAATGGCATGGGCTTGTCCTCTTCCGGAGAGAAACCCTACAAAACCAGGACTGTCTGGCTTCTAACCGGATGAATGACCAGCCTACCAGAGATGATGCGCTTGGGGAGAAAATTGCTACCGTCTGTCAAACCCAGCAGGAGCTTTTGTTGCTAGCCTTGACCAGCCTCCCCTGCCCCAGACCTTCCTGGATTGAAGCCCCATCCTCCAACCCCACCATTATGTTTGCACGCCCCTGACCATATCTGAGAGCCTCCGGCGCTGTCCATTTGATGGGAATGTGCTTCATTCCTCCCTGGGAGGCATAAACGCTGTCAGCCTCCTGCCGTGACAAGCCGAAGTCACTGATCTTCAGCACATTGCTTTCTCCCACCAGGCAGTTCCTGGCCGCTAAGGCCCTGTGGGGGAGAGGATGAGGACCAAACACATACCAATGCTGGAGACACCTGGGACTGGCCAGCAGGAGACCTAGCTGTGGACCCTTAGTGCTGGACTTTGCTTGCTGCTGGGGGCAACTGGCCACCATTCATGCCTTTAACCATCACTGTAACCTCCCAGCAAGTGCAATTCTCTGTACTGCTGGCGGGCAGGGGTGGGGGCTTGTTCATACCTGTGGATGCAGCCTTTTCTCTCCAGGTAGGCCATTCCTGCTGCTGCCTGAACTGCAAAGTGGATTAGGTCTTGAACCCACAGCCGGCTGCCCTCAGAGCGGAGGAATGATAAGAAATCCCCACCTAGGTAGAGGGAGAGAGAGAAAAACGAAAAATCAAAAGACCCAGATGATCCACACCTCTCCCTCCAACTAGCCAGCTAAGACTAGATTTAGATCACAAGAGGCAAGCTGAAAATACCTTCTCCAGGTTTTTCAAGTAAGTGCACTTCAGGCTGCAGCCAGTGGGAGGTGACATTCCCTGCCCTCTTGCCATAGGCCTGACATTGCGGGGACATGCACTGGGGTTACAGGCAGACACACAGAGCATGCAGTTTTGCAAAGAGTTCCCTGCTCACCAGATACCAGCTCCATGATGATGAAGACAGGCTGTTTCCGGGCACAGACACCAATAATCTGGACGATATTTGGATGGTTGTAGTGCCTAATGATCCTTAGAAACAGGAAGGAGCAGAAGGATGAGTCCTGAGTCAACACAGTGGGACCGTCACTTGTTGATCCATCAGACCTCGTTGCTGGCTGACCTGGCTGCCATGAGGAACTTGTGCTTGGCCTCCGGGGACAGCTGCTCCCTGCAGATTTTCACAGCCACAGGGGTGTTGTTGTATGTCAGGCGGCCACTATGTACCTCCCCGAAATTCCCCTGGGGATAGAGGAACAAGAGCATAGGGTACGGGTCAGGCAGTAGAGCAAGGCTGGCTATGCATTACCACCTGGGTACCTGCAAACAGCTGCTGGAGAAGGTGGGCAAGGATTAGGTAGATGGGCCCCACATAAAAAACATGCAAAAGGGAAATCAGGACCTGCTTCTCCACAGGGAGAGCACAGTTTGTGCTCCCTCCTCAGTTCTCTTTGTTGGGCTGCTGCAGCCACTCCCAGAGCAAAGGGGAGCTGTCTCCAATTTCCAAAGGGATAGCCATGTTAGTCTAGTCCAGCAAAAAAAACAAGGAGTTGTATGGCACTTAAAGACTAACAGATTTATTTTTCACATGCTCTTTCGTGGGAGAAAATCCCACTTCATCAGATGCTTCAAAGATGGGTTTCTGTAAGTTCAGCCATCTTCGAAGCATGTGATGCAGTGGGATTTTCTCCCACAAAAGCTCATGCAAAAAATAGAGCTGTCTCCAGCCACTGACTGAGTCCTTGTAAAGGGGCAGCACACCCAACCCTTCCCCTTCACTGCTGCCAATATGGCAGAACTTTTTCAGCCTGTGAACTTTGAAGCCCAGAGTGCTTTCTAAGTACTGTTTTCTATTTGCCCTGTTGTCCCTGCTACATCGACTCCCTGCCAGGAAGGATTCCGTTCTAGGAGTGAAAACAGTTTCAGAGAATCATAGAAGATGGCAGGAGGTCATCTAGTCCAACCCACTGCTCAACGCAGGATTGACGGTTGGTACTTTCAGTTCTGCTGTTCTACACAGGCTCCTATACAGCACCCATCACCATGGTGTCTGGGTCTTTCACTTTGCTTTCTCTTTTGAGGTTGCAAGTTGAGTGTGGGTGGATTCACTCCTGCTCTGCGGCTCACCAACTGATTTCACAGAGGCCGCTGAGCTCAGCATGACTTCAGGGCTGCACTGAGATACCAATCATGGTGCATAAAAAGCAATAACCTTTACTGCTGTGTGTCTGTGTCACCTAGCGGATAGAGAACTAGACTAGGAGCTGGGGGACTTGGGAGCTCTTCCAACTGCTGCTGCTAGGATGATCTTGGGCAAGTCACTGCCCTGCTCTGTGCCTCAGTTTATCCATCAGTAAAATGGGCATGATGAGCCCTACCTATTTTATCACATGCTTGGCATTCCACTGAAGAAAAGTGCTAGGTAAAAACTAGGGATTATTATTACAAGCCAGATGTTCCAGGTTCAAGTGCCACAGTTGATGACTCATCCAGGGGTGTAGCACAACAGACAGAAACCACAAAAGATTAACCTTTCCTCCCCAACTCTTAGCAAAATGTGTGTTGTGCTCCTTTTCACTCTCAACCCTCCTGGCCCCACTGCCCCAGTGTGGCTTCTAGAGACTTTTACAGATCAAGCTAATAGTGCAACACAAAATCCTCAGATCCATATTTTATAACATGGTGCAAAGAAGGGATAGCAGCTGCCATATGAAATATTCATGTTGCCTTGAGGTTAGTGTCATGGGCTCAGTGCTGAGGACATATCTAACAAAAAGAGCTAGGGAAATAATGCCTAAGGCAGGCACACATTCATTTGAGAGGTGTAAACTTTAAATGGATTCTATCCTTATGTTGCTAGCCACAAGGGGTGCAATTGGAAGACACACATTTACATTTCCCTTTAGATCCCAGCATGAGGGATAGAAAATTAAATGCAAATCTGAGTCTCTCAATCCCCACCCTGCCACCCAGTAACTTGTGGCATACATAGCTCCAAACTCTAACTTTTGGGGTACTACTCCTTTAAGCTCCCAAAACCCCACCAGAGGGTGGAGAAAGCAGCCATTTGCAGAGTTAGAATCCTAGAGATATAGGACAGGAAGGGATGGCAAGAGGTCATCTAGTCCTGCGGTTCTCAACCACTGTGTCACAACACAAAAGTGTGTCACGGCACAGTAGCTGAGTGTGGTGCGGTAAATCAGCCTGCTGCTAACAGCCTGAGGAGAGCTGCGTGAGCAGGCTGATTTTATGCTGATGGCCCTTTACGAGTTAAAGCTGCCAGGGCTCTCTGCAACAGCCCTTGCAGAACCAGCTGTTGCATGGCCTTGGAAGCTGCCAGTCAAGACTCCAGCTGCTGAAAAATTCCTTCTTCTTCAAGTGCTGCTCAGATGCATTCAGTAATAGGTGTCTCCTTGCCGGAGCGCATGATGGCTTGGAAAACTTTTGTCCTAGCCTGTCAGGAGAGGGCAGGCAGCCACTGTCCCCCACACCACCCAGTGGCTATATATACGGCAGCCTCCCGACCCCTCCCCAGTTTCATTTCTTCTACCTTGCATGTTGGATCTGGAACGGCCGCTCCTTGCGAACGCAAGCAGGCTGTTCTCCTTCTATGAGCTTTTCGCCTGACTGGGAGCACCTTTTCATGGATGTAGTTCCACCACAGGAGTCTTCCACCGTCGGATCAGAACATCGCAGACCACCGCCTAACATGCCAGGGTTCAAACCCTGCTCTGAGTGCAACAAGGCATTCCCTTGGGATGACCCCCACGGGAAGTGCCTCCGGTGCCTAGGCAAAGACCGCTTGGTCTCAGCCCGCTTCCTGTATCTGTCCTTCAAACCTCAGACAATCAAGGAGAGGGAGCAAAGGCACCGTGCCCCGGCCTCTGAACAGGCTTGGCACTCTCCACCCGAGGCTTTGGGTTCCTGCCCGGCGCCGAGACCTAGCTCAGCACTGTAGCTGACACGGCACTGTGCCACCGGTGGCCGTTGCAGAACAACCTTGGTGCCGACCACGGCACCCCAGCGCCAACCCAGCATCTCAGCACAGCTTGAGGTCACCCCGGAACGCACCCCTGGCACAGTCTGGTACCGCTGGTACAAGGCTTACCCTGGCACCAATCACTTTCACCTCCAGCACCACAGGCCCGCCACAGCCTGGTGCCATCGGTGCAGGGCTCACCCCGTCACCGGCCACAATCACCTTTGGTACCGCAGGCTCGGTACAGCCCGGTACCGATGGGGCAAGACCTTTCTCAGCCAGGTAGCCCCCTTCCCCGGGTAAAGACTTACCTCAGGCCCGGTCAGAGTCGCTCCTGGTGCTGACAACTCCGGAGGCGGTGGAGGCTGCTTGGGCACTCCTCCTGCTACCCACACCACCTTCCCCGACTACAGTTAGAAGGGCCAAGCCAGTCTTTATTTCCAAGGCCTGGGTCCATTGTGGGCACCGTCACTCCCCCTCACCACAAAGTCCCCCATCTTCTACTCCATTGGGCCCTGGTACTGTAGGGCCATCCCCCCAGCAACATATTACTTTGCTGTCGCCAGTACCGCCCTTGGAATCACAAAGTCCTTCTCCCACCTCAAGCCCGGATGGAGGCCCATTGAGGAGCTCCAAGCGACCCCGGCACTGCACCTTGGCGCCATCGCCCTTCCGTTTTCATCCCCAAGAATGGTGCCCCCAGAAAACCCCTTCTCCTCTGTGGCGAACACCCAGTACCGCCCTGTCCCCGGCACTGGGCTCCTATAACGGCAACCTGTCGGCACACTTTGATTTTGTTGCGCCGTGCTATGGCCCATTTACAGATGGAGGTCCAGCCCTCTGGTCCCCCTCCAGACAACATGTTCGGGCTGGCCTTTGCCTCCGCAGAGCCACTGACAGTTCCACTCCACCCAAGCGTTTGGGACCTAACATCTTCCCTGTGGCAGAGTCCAAGCTCTACTGCCCCGGTCTCAGACACAGCGAGCTTAAAGTATCAGGTTCCTGAGTCGGACTTCCCTTTCCTTGCTGATCACCCAGACCCTCCTAGGGACGTGGTGCAAATGGCACTACGCCTGGGTGAGCCTTCCAGCGACCCCCTCCTGGCTTCTAGGGAAGCCAGGGAACTGGACCTCCTGGGCCATAAGGTCTACTTCTCAGCCTTCCAACTTCGGGTGGCGAATAATCAGGCCCTAACCAGCAGGTATTTGCTGGACGTGTGGGAGTTGGTCCCAAAATTCTGATGCTTGCTCCCACCAGAGGCCAAAGAGGAGTACGACGTATTCCTAGAGGAAGGTAGAATAATCTCTCAGGACCGCCTCCTCTCGGCCCGAGCTGCGGTGGATACAGCTGCCCTCACTATGGCCTTGGCTGTGACTATCCGCCGAGTGGCCTGGCTTAGAGAAGCCCGGGTACCCCCCACTGCGCAGCAGGCAGTGCTTGACGTGCCTTTCGGGTGGGGGAGCCATCTTGTTTCCTCCTGAGACCCTAACCATGGTGGGCACCACGCGGGACCCTAGGGGAGAGGTCACATACCTCAGCCTCCTCCCATCAGGGCCTTTTTCCCCCTCATAAACTTTATGGGGTGACGAGCTGCCCTTCTTTTCCCCCACTTTCTTACATGACCCTGGGGGCAGAAACTTAAAATCCCCCCCCCCAGTGCCATCAGCCCATCTCTAGGGTGTTTTGGAGCCCCTTTCTCCCTTTTTCACCTGGAAGGAAGGTGCCTACCCCAATTGGCTGCCACCCCATTCCCATAACATCCGAGACATGACATGACTTCAGGGCACCATCAGAGTGGGCAGCTAATACCCCTTTCCTCTTTCCTTCAGGGGGGAACAGAGAACTTATAGGGACCAGCCCTGTCTTGTCATTGTGAATAGGGGCGAACCAGTCCTTGGCCCTGCCCCCCGGTCTTGGAGGAGACACGGGCCGCATAACCCATGTCCCTCTCAGCCAGAGACATCCACACTGAGGCCCAACACCCAGACGTCTCTTAGCAGTTGCTACTTTCGGGCTCTTATTGGAGAAAGGAACAAAGCCCCCCCACCCCCCTTCAGCTACCCCTCAACCGGTGACTCCTGTGCTTGTAAGTGGCAAGATGGGCCTTGCCAAGGCTGAGAAGTGAATCTTATAGTAGCTCCAGCCGCGACTGCAGGTGCTCCGGTATGCACAGACACAGGTGCTCATCCAGACATGCAGAACCCTTCCCACCAACCCAACTGTCCTACATCAAGTAGGACCCATTCTCATTCCTGGGACGCGGAGGGACACCTCCTCTCTCTAACATACCGGTCGGCACGCTGGTTAGGTCAGCCCTGCTGGGTTCTCAGACACTTCTATGATAGAAGTGACCCTCCATCACCCTACCCATCAGGTGGGAATGCAATTCACTTTTTATCATAAGGGATCCTATGCTCCAAGGAAGGCCAAGGCAGAGCTGTCCAACTTCAGCCCGCCCTACCCCTTTCCCTAAACAAAAGAAAGCTGATGCTATGTAACAGCCTCCTCTCCTTCTTTGGGCCCTCTCAGTTATTATCAGGACGTCCTGTTATGGGAGTTCTTATCTTAGGCCCACCCTACCAAGGAAGTGGTGGTGAAACCCTCTTCATATCTCTTCCCCTTCACCCCTGAAGCAACAACTTAAGTCCACCTGACCTGTAATCTACCAGATCAAGGAGCTCAGGGAGGAGGAGGCAATGTCTCTCCCCCAAAGCAGGCAAACAGCAGTGGGGAAGAACCCATTTTGGGCCTCCCACGCTAATGTCCAGCTACCACAGCATCAGTCCACTAACAAGTTCCATGCGCAATACTGCGTTCCATGCATGGGTGTTCGTACGTGTGTCCCACCCTAGCCCACATCGCTTCATCAATCGTTTGTATCTTGGCCTGGGGCACTGCTCCCTGGGCATCTGGCAATTCGCTACACCTTGTTTGGGGACCTGAGGCCCAAAAACTGTTGGGTTATCTCCACATGATACTTGATAATAGCAATTACCAAGGCCATTTTTGCTTCCCTCACGCTCTTGAGGGACCAGGGGAAAAAAAATAGAGAGAAGGAAGAGATGTAAGAGAAAACCTGTTTTCCGATGTGCTCGGAAATTCAGAGGCCTGTATCCTCCACGGGGAATGCCACCCGGAACATTTTCCAGGATGAAGGTAATCCACCTTGATTGGTTTCTTTAAAACCCAGGGTACTCCTGCCATACCGCGTTTGACACTCCGAGAGTAGCTTCACTTCCCAGCTGGTCAGGTGGAGACCTCTCCTTTCTCCTGTAACACATATCATTTAGGGAAGTTCTGCCTTAGCGTGTCCTTCTCTCTGGCGCACACGTAGGTGCAGCATAGTTGAGACATCATCATTTCTGGCTGTGCCCTAGGCACATGAAATCTTATTCCTGATATTCGAACTCCACGAGCCCTCTAGCCACCTCAACTAAGTGGCCAAGCGGTGGCATTGCATTTTGTTTCCCACCTTCCCTTCTCCCATCGTTCACACATCCCTTGTCCTCCAGGCAGTCTTCCTGGTGCTGGAATCCTGAAGAGAATGGAAGGCCGGATCTCTCCATGAGTCCTCACGCTTACCGAGGTACTTATAGGTACCAAGCCAACAGCACAGCCTAAGGCCATCATGCCGCCTTATAGGTGCTAGTGATCCGAAGTGTCCTTCCAACGGTAATCCTCCGGGTTCTTACACTATACACGGCTGGAAGTTTGTGCTTCGTGCACTTAACCTAAGGACCTTTGGCCCAGCATGCCAGGTGCTACTCATCGCACCACCTTTGGCTGTCTTCATCGTACTAGCATGAAGTGTATTCTTCTAGACCCTGCTTGATTGAACTCGGTAGTCCTTATTCCCTCGTGCTGCTATGTACTTTAATTCTTACACCCTTCAGCCATGTACCTTAAGGTCCCGTCCATGGCCAGTTCAAGGGATAACGTTCATCCCTTCTATGGCTATCTGCATAGGCCGCAGCTGTCATGGCTAGGCCCATAACCCTTTGGCTTCTGGTACTTCTCTTGTAAATCCACACTGGAGGTCCCCTATGGCCAGTCATTTACCCTCTGGCCTTCATACCTTATGCTATACCCCTAGGTACAGCAATTAATACATTTCTTCCACATTAGTCGTGTTGCATTGATTCAACTCTCGTGTAAGGTGATGCTAGTCTGTTCAGCCCACGCACGTTTGCCTCGGCTGGATTGGACCTAGCCCCTGCTTTGGGTTGGCCCCCACAGTTGTTGGTTCACCTTCGCCAGACCAAGAGCCTAGTTGGCCTCTTGGCTCCTGTTAGAACCTCGTTCGTTGGGCTTCTTCCCTTCTGGGGTGGTTTGCTGTGCTATAGGCGGAAGAGCCACCTCCACCCGCTGTCTGTCAGCATGGCTAGTAGTCACCTATTACTGAATGCATCCGAGCAGCACTCGAGAAGAATGGTGGGTTACTCACCAGTAACCGTCCTTCTTTGAGATGGGATGCTCAGATCCATTCAAGTCCCTCCCCTCCATCCCCACATCTGGAGTTGGCAACTCTGAGGAACTGAGGAGGGGGCAGCTGTATATATAGCCACGGGGTGGCATGAGGGGCGGAGGCCGCCTGCCCTCTCCTGACAGGCTAGGACAAAAGTTTTCCAACCAATCCGGCGCTCCGGCACAGAGACACCTATTACTGAATGGAGCTGAGCAGCCCATCTCAAAGAAGGATGGTTACTGGTGAGTAATCTACCATTTTACAGGGAGATTTCTGTAGCAGCAGGGGGAGCAGCAATGGCATGGTGTGGTATTCACAGCGTGGGAGCTCTCCCGAGTGCATTGCAATGGTGAAAGGGGTTGAGAACCGCTGATTTAGCCCAGGCCCCTGCACTGATGCAGGACCAACTAAACTTAGACCAGCCCTGACAGTTTTGTCCAGCCTTTTCTTAAAAACCTGCAGTCGCAGGGATTCCACAGCCTCCCTTGGAAGTCTATTCCCAAGCTGAACTCCAGAGAGAGCTGCAAAATTTTTCCTGATATCTAACCTACATCTTTCCTCCTGCAGATGAAGCCCATTGCTGCTTCTCCTGCCTTTGGTGGACATGGGAAAAAATTGATCACGGTACTTTCTGTAACAGCTGGTAATGTATTTGAAGACTGTTTTCAAGTCCACTTTCAGTCTTTTTATCCTCATGACTAAACATATCTATTTTCCTAGCCCTTTTGCTCTTCTCTTGACTCTCTCCCATTTGTCTACCTCTTTTCTGAAGTGTGGTGCCCAGATCTGGGTTCAGTTTTCTAGCAAAGGCCTCACTGACTGAATAGAACAAGACACTTAGCTTTTTCCGCAACTGCGTCACAATCTTGATTCACATTTAATTTGTGACCCACCGGAGCTCCCAGATCTTTTTCAGCAGTACAACCACCTAGCCATCTATTTCTTGTGTGGTAGCTGGGCCTTTGATTTTCTTTTCTACATTTAGAATCTTGCATGTGTCTTCACTGAATTTCAATTTCTGCTGCAGCTTGGTGTGGGAGGTACACACTGTGCTCTCTCCAGGTCGATTATGAGCCTAATATGCCTTTAGAGGCAGAGAGGGGAAGTGACAGGCCCAAGGCCAGGGAGGATGGAAGTGGCACAGGAGGGAACAGCACCCTAATGTCCTGACAGTCAGATTGCTGCCCTGTCTATCAGGTTTCAGAGCATGTTCCCTCCAGTACATTGTTAAGAGCCAGGAACAGAATCACTTACGCTGCCCAGCAGCTCTCCCAGCACCACCTCCTCGTGGCTCATATCCCATTTTGCCTGCAAAAAAGAACAAAGCACTGGACAGTAAGGGCAGGACACACTTGCCGTATGCCATGTGGGGCTCATCCTGCTCAGGAACATATGCCCCCTCTTTGACTTGGGGTAGGAGAGGGGAGCTGACAGAGAAAACAGGGCTTGATTTTAGGGCCAGCCCAACATTTTCCATCCCATTTTTCACACTCACTCTTAGAACCTTACCTGTCAATGCCCAATTCTGGCCAAAGCAGGGAGGGAGGGGCAGAGCAGAGGTTAACCCCTTGGTTGCTCCTCCTCCTCTTCTAGGCATAGTCTCTCACTGCATGTCCCCACTGGCTGTCCACTGCACCGCACACTGTCACCCATCTGAGTGCTCCATGCACGGAGCTGGCTTACCTTGGCAACTGGGTTACGCAGGAGAAATGGGCACTTCTTGGTGAGCACCTGGCGCATTTGCAGATGGTGGTGGATGAGCGAGGGAATGGTGGGTGCTCCCACCCCTCCATGCTCAAACTGGTACGTGCCCTGCAGATGAGCCCAGAACATTATGAAATGGGTGGGGGAGGCGTGTTTATCAGCTGATTGGCACAGAATCTGCCCGTGCTACTGACTGACAAGCGGAGCATAGAGGCCAGGCTCGATGGGTCACTCACAGGGGTCACCAGATTTTACAAACCATGGCGGTCAGCTACCTTGAGTGCGAGTTCATGCACTGCCCTCTGCTGGATGGAATCTGAATTTGACTGTGTGTCTTCGGACCTATACTGCTCTCAGCTAGTGAAGATTCTTCATAGCAAGGGATGAGGGGTTGTTTTTCTGGACCAGGAGGCTCAGAATTTTAGCCGCAGTGAATGACCATGCTGTTCAGCATGGTGACATCTGCAAAGTCCTAGGCGGCCACTGAGTTGTTACTAAGCCCCTCTTTTGCATCATGTCCTTCATTTAAAGACCCTAAAGACTTAGAAGCCAATTCTCATTTGTACTAAGGCCCCTTTACAAACCATTGGCAGCATAAAGCCCATGTGAATCAGAAGCGCCACTGCCATTCTACAGATGGGGAAACCGAGGCACAAAGGAGGTTAGTGACTTACCCACTGTCTGCCTGTCCTCATTCACCAGTGAACACTCCAGATTCCAGGACATTGGCTGTAGCCATTGCCTAGAGGCGATCACCCCTTCAGTAGGGTTGCTCCATTGGGGCATGGCTGCATGGTCTGAGGCGTGCACCATTAGTTTCCCGCCGCACTTTGCTGCTTACCTTCTGGCACTGGATGATGAAATGCCGGCACTGCCCTCCAGCAAGCACAGACAGGACATGCTCTCCTGGCCGCCCCTGGCTCTCGCGGACCAAGAAATCACCTTCACTAGACAGCAATGCCTGAGTCTCCTGTCTGGGGAGTGAGCCATGGTACCAGTCCTGTTGGCAAAGGGGCCTCTGGGCTGCTGGCACTAGTGGCACTGGAGGGGGAAGCTAGTAGATGGGTGAGAACAGGAGAGAATCTAGGGTCAGGTGTTTGCAGGGCATCCCTCATGGCCAGCCTGTTGGAGAAATCAGTGGGGCTCCAGCCTGGGAGAGGCTGAGGTGGCAGCCACAGCATGGCATGGCAAACTGAACCCTCACCATGTGATTCCTGCTGCCAGCATGCCTCAGTGCTAACTTTCAGTGCTCACCCCCATCCCCAACTCAGATGCAAACCTGCAGGGGCCAAGCCAGGCCACCGGGCAGGAGGGTTCATTTGGGATGTGAATGTCTGGCCATTAAGAAGCAAACTAAGTCCTGCAAAATTTGTCTCATGCAATGCCCACAACATAGCCATCAGTGGTGGAAATAACTTTTCACTCTGCTGCTACGTGCTGACTTTGGGGCAGCAGCCACTCCCAGGTAATTGCAACTTCAATAGCACCTTGGTTGTGTCACAGGATCCCAGGCTCCACCTGGGATCAAAATGGCAACACACAGAGCGCGAGTCTCTCCAGCACAGGCTACAGCTCTCCACCAGGCTCTGAGACAGCTTTGCATCCTTTGGGGATTTGAGATCAGCACCACACACTGAGCTGTGGGTCACCCCAGCAGCCAAATTCCCCCAGTTCGCTTGTGGGGTCCTATGGGATTCAAAAGGGACACAACTTGCCACCCCTTTCTCTGCACCTGGATGGGTCTGATAGGCCGTAGCCTGTCATAACTGCAGTCCCCCCCAGATTTCCAGCAGGATGGGCAGCTCATCCTTCATTCAACACAGCACTAGGCACCTGCCGATCCCTGCGACCCAGCGTGGGAATCTGCTGCCAGGCCAGGCTCCGTGGACAATAGGGTATTGTGACATCATCTCAAGTGAGCCAAGACAGACGCCAGCTAGGGACGCCCCTCAAGAGATATTGTGCCAGCCCAATGGCTCGGGTATGTAATGCATGGCTGGGCGAATCGGCAGCCCAAGGCTGAAGGAAAATGAGACTGACCTCAATTACGGGGAGGCCTCTTTCCAGCCCTCTGCCAACGCTAAGGGCCCTGTAGTGCACTGAAAGTAATTTAGGCCCACTAGGCCAGCCAGAACTGTAGGAAGAGGTGTTTGTGTTGCTAAGCTAAAATCTGATCTACTACATTCTCTCCTGTGTTACCAGCCCACCAGAGAGACCAAACCTGCCATACATTTCACTAGCACTGCGGCCCTTCCCTTCATGCAGCTTCTTCCACTGTCCCAATCAAGAGCCCTCTGCTCTGAACCTCTCCAAACTTCCTAGTCTGTTATGTGGGGATAACAACTTGCCTCTGCCTTAGTCTGTCTCTTCACTGGGCTGATGGGGCACTGTAGGGACTGTGGCCAGTAGTACAGGATGTTCGTGCCCAATGGCATAATGGGTGGCCACTTGGCCGGGCAGGCCATTGCCACCCTCTCCCAAGCACACGCTAAAGCCCCTTATGGACAGTGTAAGGGGCTCTGGCCTGGAATCTGGGAGACTGCAGACTAGCATAACTAAAAGGTACTGTCCCACCTAGGAATTTGGGACCCACCTAGGAATTTATGACCCACATGGGAATTTGAGTCCCACCTAGGAATTTAAAACTTAACAGGGAAATAAACAACTTAATTCAATCGTGGGAACTACTAATATGACAAACCCTCCCCTAGTGTGGGAACCAGGAAACACTGAGCTAAAAAATCCTATAAAAAGGAGATGCCAAGTGGCAGGGAGGCAGAAGTTCACGTTACCTGCCGGAACTGATCACTCTGATGGTCGAATCTCCCAAAGAAAGCTGGCTTGTGTCGTGTCTCTTACCATGCCCCTTGTGTTCATGCTGCTGGTCAGTGGTGCCTGGGTTATGGAACGTATATAGAAATCCCCTACGAATACCTTACAGTTTTGTTTTGTTACGAATACCTCGCAGTTTTATTTTGTTACTTACATAGACTTGCTACCTCAGCTAGTATTTTGAAATCGCTGTTTAATCATTGAATGCTACCTCAGCTGATGCTTTGAAATAACTGTTTTTCTAAGTTGTCACTGTGATAACCTATTGAAAAATTTTCCCTGTTGACATTTTAATTAAAAGAACCCCTTTCTTGATTAAAACTATGGGATCCAGTGTCTCCTTCTCCTTCTCCCATTGTGGTTGGGAACCAACACAGGAGGGCCCTGTTCTCCCTTAGTGATGCGATCATTCGAACGACCTGTGAGTGTAAACCATGGAAACAGACCACACAGGTCTCTGGTTATAAGCCAGCAAGTGCTGGCTCTTTTCCTATGTTCCCTCCTCCATCATCTACAATCATTTGGATTTCAAGATGCATTAGTGTTCATCTCCCTTTTTCTCCTGCTATAAACAGCCCCCTCTCTAGCCCTTGGTGGGCTGCCACCAGGATTAGCTGCCAGAGAGCTAGGAACTCTGCTTCAAAGAGCACAGATGCTGCACCGACAGGCTGTGGAGTCTCTCTAGCAGGCAGAAAGTCTGACATTAGAAAAACTCTCTCTCTGGCTCCTATCATCAAAAACTCATGAAAGATTTCCTCTTGGAACTAGGATCAGCCTCACTGAGGCAGAGAAACTGGCCCAGATCAGATTTCAGCCCCTTGAAAGCACAGGGATGTCCCTTGACTGGGCAGCCTGCAAGGACTGGCCCCTCCCCAGTCCCTGAAGCTTGGTGCAAGATCATGCCTCCTGTCTCAGCTAGATGACTATACTGGCTCATAGTTGGCAGCAGACCCATTCATAGGTTAGCCACTTGGGAGACACACAATTGTGTAGTTAGCCTGGGTATCCAAAGCCAATCACTGCACTAGCAGGCAAGCTGCTTCTTCCTGGATTCCCTGGGGCAGCTGGTAGCTGGTTCCTTCTGGGGTGGCTGAGCCCTGACCAAGATTGTGACACTAGCCTGCTGAGAGAACCACAGGGCTGTTTTGTTTCCTTCCTGCACCTTGTGCCCACCAGTTGTTCAGTGCGTTCCCCTGCTGGGACATGACCCTAGCCCCCGCTCACTTGCTGGTGTGGTCCCACAAGACTCTGGCTTATACGTTGAAGATGCACATTAGCTCAACCCACCAGTTTTGGTACAGGCTCTGAGCTTCCTTGTGGTGCAGGCCAACAAGATAGGGGCCAGGGGCTCTTCTGGCTTTATTTACTTATTTAAAGAAAAAAGACCAATGAAAAATCGTAGATGTTCCCCACCACATTAAACCTGAAACATGACATTCAATACAAGCTTCCTGCAGTTTGGATTCATCATCCCAAAATCCACCCCCATTCCCAATGTCTCATTAGTTTAGCAGCCTCAAAAAGAGGATTCTGGAGAGCACATCCACATGCCTGTAATACAATTGCTTGGGACCTGGTGCTCAGCGACACCAAGATCTCTTTGTGTTGTTCTGGCAGGGTGATTGCCACCCACCTGCAGCCAGAGTGGTGTGAAGGGGCTGTAGTGTAATGGGCTATGGTTGATGGGTTAAAGGGCAGGGAGCAGCGCCTTGTGCATTTGCAAACCCATAGCCGTCCAGAGCTGGCTAGATCAGGGGGGCTCTGAAGCACCACAGCATTGGGTGCAAGGCTTGGTATTTGGACCACCTGTGGCACCTTGTTAGCCCTGAAAGCCAGGCTTAACTGCAAATTTTAGCCAGTGTAGACTAAGGTTGGCAATGACTACAAGGGGACAGCACCTCCTACTTCCACACTGGAGTCAGCACTGATTCACTCCCCGGTACACAGCACCACACCGGACTGTGCAACTGGGGTCAGCATCAACACAGAGTGATGCTCCTGTAAGCCTCCCACAGTGTCCTACAGCACCTCTGGCATTGCACAGACTGCAGAGCCAGACATGGCCCGTGCAGCATTTTGCACTACCCAACACAGCAATGTTTGAAAGCCACCATGTCCAGTTTCCATTTGTCAAGAGGACACTTGGAGGTTTTATTACCAACTCCTTCCTCCCCCACCAGCCCCAAATTCAGGAGAGATTTCTCTAGAACTGATCATTTTGACTTGAGTAAATCCAGCATGCACACAACAATGGGGGGGGGTTGATTTTTTTTTAATGATTTTTTTTGTACAGTTAAATCAAAGGAAATAAATTTAAACACCTTATTTTTGGGTCTTAATTAAAAGAGAAACCTTTAAGAAGAGAGGAATTATTTTTAACAGGTTGGATTGGTCAGAGGACATTTTAAAAAACAAGGTTTTCCGTCGTCAGACTTTCTGAAAACCCAAAGGAGTATTTCAGCTTGCCCCATTTCCAGCAGGAGCAGGTTGGCTGACTCTTAAATGCCAAAGCCAAGGTTTTGCAGTGGAGCGGTGGGGACTAACACACATCTGTTTTCAAGACCTCCACCCCCATCCCCGAATCAACCAAGGTTCTGGAAGGAGGCCCCTTTTTCCAGTCAGCCGATGTTATACTGTAGCACTCCAAATCAATTGCCCTAAATGGGTTTCCCATACCAATTTACACCAACCCAGGCAAGCTCCCCTGCTAGTGTGAATCAGAGAATTCAATGCTCCCAACGCACTAAGGACCCCTCCACTCCCACCCCCAGTGATCCTCCTGTTCCACAGTGTATTAGGTAACTCCACCAGACAAAGCAGCCTGGCTAAACAGGTCCTGTGTGTGGTTCTCCCCCAACTTCCAGCTTCCATCCCCAGTGCCTTGGCAGTCCCCAACACTGGGAGGCGGGTTTATGTGACTACCAGTCACACATCTGCAGGCAGGGGGCAGCGTCTGGGCGCTTTCAGGAATGCTCATCCTCACCTGTTTTCATGGGGCAGGAGAGGAAGTCCTGGGACAGAGAACAGTGCCCCCTTCCCATCCTCCCCATAATCTGGAAGTGAGCTGAAACGTGATGCACCAAAATCTCCCTCATTTCCAACCCCACACCCCATCTGCCCTTTAAACATCCCATTTAGGAGCCTCTTTTAGGCTTCCTCCTTTCTTTTAAGGGGCCAGTAGAACCATCATTCATAAATATCTAGACACGTTAACTGGGTCTCATTCACTGTATCTTCAAGGTTTGCCACCTGGCAGCCAATGGGGAGCATTGAGAACAGATTAGGCTACAGCAGGGAGGTCCATTCACTGCTCTCTTCCATTATACACAGTATGGGCTCCATCCCAGAGCAGCTCATACTTGTCCCAGCTCAAGGGTGATTCTGAGTCAATTGGGGTGAGCAACATCTTGTACACTAAAGCATCTGAATGCCGGATTTCAAGCAGAACATCCCTCTTGACTGCTGGATCTTCCAAGTATTGCTCCTCAGCAGCGCAGCTTGTTAGGATAACCCCCATAGTGTTGGCTCGCGTGTGTTTTTGAACAGGCACATCTAGTGTGAGCTTTGTGCAATGTCAGAGAGAACAAACCCAGACAGGACATCTCATGCAGCTGGCCTCTGACCAATCAGCTGGAGGGGGAATTAACCATTTCCTCTCTATGTTTGCCCTCGATATCACAGACCTTGCCTTCCTCCCAGGATTCAATTGGCTCCCAGCAAATAATCCAAACCCTCAGTGGGATCTGTTCCCTCCCACCCCAACAAACAAAAATAAATAAATAAATTGCCACAGGAAGAGGGCGCAGTGACAAATCAAGCGCTCCCTGCCCAGGAGAAGAAATAAAAAGGAGCCGTGGATCACAGGATTAAAAACCAGCCCATGAGCCCAGAGTCCTATGGCAGCTTGGGAAGAGGTTGGGGACCTGTACCCCATCCATGATTTGATTTGTACTTGGTGCCATGTTGCCTCAGGGTATCTCGTCCTCCCTGCAGCTCCAGGGAAGTCTGCGGCAGCAGCGGCCACTCCTTGGCTCTCAGTGGGTGCGTGGGTGGGCAAATGGGGACTCAGTGCCAGTCTCTAACTGTCCAAGGAATCACCCTCCCCGTCCTTGAGCTCTTGGCTGCTCTCCACCTCTTCGGGGATGTCCTGCATCCTTGAAAAATCTACAAGGAACCAAACAAAGACAGATGAGTTCATCCACCAAGACATTTTTTTATGGACTCAAACCCCCTTCCCAGGGCAGCAAGTCTGCACTAGGAATGCAGCACCTTTCATCTTCACTGTACAGCAGTGGAAACTGAGACACAAGTGGAGGTTCAGGGAGGACTTGGCTAAAGTCACCCAGCAAATCAGTAAGGGGAACAGAACCCGGGTGTCCTAACTCCTGGATGCACCGTGCTGGCGAATGGCAAGGGATACCAGAGACTGCTAGTATCCACTCCAAAGCCAGTGCAGGTCTCATCCTCCGTCTCATTTGTCAATTTCCACACTGGAACCTATGAAGCCTCACCTCTCTAAAGCCCCAAAACTCCAGCTAAGTTCACAGGAACAAACTGGTCCTTCTCTACAAACACGTAGCCTGGGCAGGATCAGCCCTAGGGCCCAGCCTTTGCACTTTAACTAACAGTGGCTGGCCTTTGGAAGGAGACGTCACCATATGGAGCACACTGACCTCGAGGACTGGAAGGTGGAGACTTCCGACTGACCACGCCCTCATCTTCAGACAGCGGCTCTAGGTCCTCTTCCCCCTCCTGCAGCTGGCTATGGACGTCATGGCAGCCCGGCTCCTCCCGGGGACAGTTGCCGAAGGCACGGTGGAAGGTGCGGTCCGTTGGTGACAGATTCCCATGGCTGCTCCCTCTATTCTGCTGCAGGGGGATGGAGAAGACCAGCGTGAGTGTGATTATGCGATGCTGCAGCCCCAGAGGATCGAAGCTGGGGCCTCCATTTCTTAATGCACAAGCTCATACTGCCTGAGAGCAACCAGGTTCCTTGACGAGTATGTGTGGCCCAGCCACCACTAGAGGGGGACAGAATGTCGCATGGAGTGGGTGTGCCTTCCGGCTCCATCCCTTCTAAATCTGGTTGGGAACACCCAGGTGGGACAGGAGGATGCTCTAGGAACAGGAGGACCAAACGTTCTGCATCCAGAGACAGGATCCTTGTGCTACGGGTTCCTATGGGGAGGAATGCTGCCAGGAAGGTCTGGTTGGACATCTGGTGAGGATGGGGAGATTTTCACACCCTAAATCAAATTGAGCCTAGGGTGTTTTTGTCTCTGGCTCCTACACTTGCTATCAGAACACTGCAACGTCTAAGCACGGGTGCCACGAACTAGAGGCACCAAGGGGACACATTGTCAGCATGGCCGCTTTAAGGCCCTTCTAGGTTGCCAGAGCTGGGCCAACGGGCCTGGGGATTAATGAGTCAGTTGCTGACCCTCCAGCAGAGGGAAACCTCTTAAGAAATCTCCCAGCTGCCTTCCCCTTTCAGCACGGGGGCAATTGGACTGTTCTGGAGAAGGAGGCAGGGTTGAGAGCCTGGAGGAAATGGGGCACACAGAAAGGCAATGTCTTGCCCGCACTCCACACTGCCAGGGACCTGCTGATGCCACCTGTGGGAGTGGTTTCAGCAAATGCATTTCATGCCAGGGCCAGCGGACACTGGGTCACACCCAGTCTGGAGTCAAACCGATGACCGAGGGGCCCCCCCTGCCATGCCCCCTCACTGCCAGGCCATGAGCAGTGGGTTAACCATTCTTCCCCATCCTCAGCCTGCTGTTACCATGCAGTGCGGGTAACCATACCTGGGGTGGGGTGAAGCTGAGATACAAGGCATCCCCGGCGGGCAGGCTGCGCCTCCGGGGCTCTGCTGCCTTCCGGAGGCGCACTGCCTCAACACCACCTCCTTCTGGCCGTAGGGCAGACACCTGCCTGCGAGCCTCCTCTGCCTCACGCTCCAGTCGGGCTCGCTCCTGTTCGCTTTCCCTCAGCCGCACCTCCAGCGCCCCAGCCTCCTGCACCTTCTCCTGGCACAGCTGACGACACCGGCTCAGCTCCTCCTGCAGCAAGGCATGCTGCCTCTGCAGCAATGCCAGCTCTGTGGCCTGCTTCTCTGGGGCCTTGGGCACTGCCTCCACTGGTGGTCCCTTGCGGGAATTGGCCCGCACTGGCTTCTCCCGCCATCCACCCCCATCGTAGAGGTGCAGCTCCAGGACAGTGTCCTGCTGAACCACGGTAGCCTGGCGTGTGAGGGGAAAAGGGCAGTTGTCACTGGAACAGCCACAGCCCACTGACATACTCAGCTGGATGCACTGTCCCCACCTCACTGGGGCCCCTTCTCTCCTAGGGATACACCTAGCTAGTCGAGCAGGGGTGACCGGCAGCTGGGATTGCTGCTTCAGCAACTCCTTGGCCACCTCCTTCCCTCCAGCCCCCTTTACCTGGGAGACTGCCCCCACCGGAGACTTCCCCTCCCCTCCAGCCTAAGCTTTGTCGCCTCTGCCCAGGAATGTCCGCACTTTGCACTGGGTTTTACACTCTGACCCTGCACCCCATCTCTCTTCTCAATTACAAACCTAGACAGCAATCAAGGAACACCCCCCCCACACACACACACGTAGGGGAACGTGGCTCAGCCCCAGACCAGGACTGATCCCACTGCAGCCAGCGGGGGGAATTGAAACCTCTCTCTACACTAGGATGAAAGGGAGCCTTGGTGGCACAGACCTGCAAACCATGGAGGAGAGTGTAGAGCGTGACCAGCCGGTGAACCACCTCCTGGGAGCAAAGAGAGCAATAAATCCAGGTTAATAATAAATCATTTGCTCTTTCTAGCCATAGACCTCACAGGGCTTTACAAAGGAGCTTGTACAACTGACCCCATTTTACAGACAGGGAAACCACTGGCTCAGCACTCCAGTGGTAGAGTCAAGAACAGAACCCATGTGTCCAACCCAGTGCTCTACCCACTAGCCCACACTGCCTCCCCACAAAACCCCACACTCAGCACAACTCTTGGGGGGGGGGGGAGCACAGGTGTTGGGAGGGGGAACAGAGTTACAGGGCAACAGGAGGGCAGAACCAGGACCCTCCCTCCATACATCCCACCCACAACCAGAGATCCCTAGCACCCCCTACCTCCTGGGGTACCTTCTGTTGAAGCTGGTTACCATTCCCGTCCTATGGAGAGAGAAGGCACAAAAATTAGCCAAGTGAAGCCTACACAGTGAGCCAGGAGGCCAGTGTACCTCCTCACACACACCATCTGTGGGTATATTACAGGCTCCCCATATGCTGCTCCACAAATCTCTTGCAGCCACCACTCCTGGTTTTAGCTCTCAAGGTCAGCAGTTCAGTCCCAGGTGGGTTGGTGTGGTGGGCAGTGGTCGTGGCAATATGCAGATCAATGGCTCTGCTGCCAGGCTTAAGTGGAGTCTTAAAGCCACACCTCTTCCTGTGGCTGGAAGAGAGTGAGCTGCCCCTCTCAGAGATGGGGAAACTGAGGAACAGCAGGGTCACACATTTCACACAGCACCAGGAATGGAACCCAGCTTCCCCTGAACTGTCCATCAGATACCACCACAGGGACTGGGTGGCTCCATGACTTACCCGCTGACTTGAGTCAGAGTCAACCCTGCAAAAGTCCACAGTGCCATTGAGACTGCTGGTCTCACCATCTGCAGAGAGAAGAGCAAGCAGATGAGAAAGGATGATAGCCCCTTCCTGGGCAGAAATTCACCTGCATGTCATCGATGCAGGAGGCAGAGAGGTCTGCGCCTGTCGCATACAATTTTGGATGCTGTCTGCAAGGCCAGAAAGCATTAACCTGTCTGACTTCCTGCATAACCCTGAGTGCATGCCCCTGGGACTCCTACGTAACGCAGGGCTGGAGAGGCATTTTAAGAAAAGACTCCTAGTCTTGATGTAAAGACTAAGGTTTGGTCTAGTTCAAGTTTTGCTGGCAGAGCTGTCAGCCCAAGGTGTGATCCCTGACCCAGAGCAGAGCCAGCAAAAGACCCATGTGTAGACATAGTTATACCAGTAAAAAAAAAAAAAAAAAAAAAAAAGGGTTTTAATTGACAATTCAGGGAACCAGTACGTGCTCAAAGTGTTCTTCTGTTGCCCCTCCACTTGGAGACTTCACTGCTGCAGCTCACCATGTTGCACAGCTAAACTGACAAAAGCTTTCCAGCATAGACACACCACCAGTGCTGGAGATTCCCCCACATCCCTAGGCATGGTGTTCCAATGGTTAACAAGCCCCACTTTATTCTTAGCTTGAACACATCTCCCTTCAGCTCCCTCCTCTTGAATCTGGTTGTGCCTTCAGCTGCTGGGTTAAACACCCCTCTCTCATTACAAGCCTCCTCCCCCAGGAGGAGCTCCTTGGACACAGCCCAATCACCCGCTAGCTATTTAGCTTCAAGCGGGTTTCCTGAAATGCCTAACTGCAAGGCAGACTTTTCCAGTCCTTGAATTGTTCTTGTCGCTTTCTTCAGAGCCCTGTCTGCTACTCAGCGAGACACACAGTAAAAAAGGAGCATACAATATCAATCAGCTCCATGGTCTATGTGGGCAGCATCAGGCCCTGCAGCTGGACAGCACTGCATGCCCCCCCCTTGTCCCACCCCGTCAGGGAGGACAGGAATCAGAAGGAAGGTTTCTGTTCTTACTCGTGGAGTTGTCAGAACTGCTGTCGGGATCCACAGGGTGGTTCTGGTCCCGGTCCCTCCCGGCTCCTACAAAGAGATCCTTCAAACACTCCACTGGAGAGCAGGAAGGAGAAACACATTGTGAACGAGGGCTAGATACTCTTTGTTCTTCTACTCTGAATCCTTCTGCAGCCCTGGGTCTGCTGGCTACAGAGTTGGGGAAGTGCAGAGGGACGATGGACACTGAACTGGGACCTGGGACACCAGGGTTTAATTCCCAGCTCCTTCACCCACTCCCTGCGTGGCCATGTGTACATCACTGCCCCCTCCATGCCTCAGTTTCCTCACCTGTAAAATAGGGAAGAAAAGGTCCTCTTTCCAACTCCAGCAAGGAGTCCTGTGGCACACAAAGACTAACAAATTTATTTATCACATGAGCTTTCGTGGGAGAAAAATCCCACTTTGTCAGATGCTTTGAAGATGGACGAACTAACAGAATGGGAGGAAAATAAATGCAGGGAAGTGTAAGTCAAGGGAACAGGTTACACTGTAACAGCAAATCAAAGCAGTTGTTAAGATTCAAACACTGGGAAACAGCACATAGTGGAAGGTGAGGTCAAATCATCTTTTGTAATGGAAGAAGAATCTGTAGTCAAGATTTAATCCCCCATCTTCAAAGCATCTGACTCAGTGGGATTTTCTCCCATGAAAGCTCATGTGATAAATAAATTTGTTAGTTTAAGTGACACAGGACTCCTTGCTCCAACTAGACTAAGACAGCTGCTCCTTTGGATCTTTCCAACCCTGGGTTTGTCTGGTCTAGGCAGACTGCAGGCTCCTTGGGGCACAGCTGGTTTCCCCGGTTAGCACTGGCTTTTCTACTCCTAACAAGAGAGGAGCATTGGGAAGGGGGAAACCCTCTGGGTCTGGGGCTTATTAGGGGTTTGGCGGAGACCCACTGGGGCAGGTTACTCCATGACTCTCCACTAGAGGAAGTCTTTGCAACTTGCTCTGAAGCATCTGGTGCTGTCAATGAGAGAAACCAAATACCAGGCTAGATGGGCCCTGTGTCGGATCTATTATAGCAGGAGATCCAGCAAACCGACCCTGCAGGAGGGAGGGTAGTTTTGGGGAGCAGAGGGCGGGGGAGAGGCTTTAATCCCTTGGCATCAGGGCCCTGGCAGGGCTGTACCTTCATGGATGGCTTCATGCAGCAACTTCTCCCCACGGGGTCCATCCAACGACTCAGACCGGAAGAGGGTGCGGGGGTTTGGGGAGGCTTGGGTGTCCTCACAGCCACTCTGCAGGGTGAGCATTTCTGTGAAGAGCTCCACCTTCTCCTCCAGCAACTCTGTGATCTCCCTGTCCCGCTGCGCCATCTGGTCTGGGGGGACAGGAAGGGAGGAGTATGAATGATAGGGGCGGGCTGGGCCGTATGGGCCTGGAGAAGGGACATTGACTGGGTGAGGATGGGTGTCAAGGTGACTGCTGGACCAGGGTACAGAGTGTGCGTGTGGGGGGGTGCAATGACAGTCGGGGTGGGACACGCAGGGACCGGGTGACCACCTACCTTTCAGCTTGCGCAGTAAGGCCTCGTTCTCAGTCTCGATCAGGGGGAAGTCCTGGCGACTGGGGCACCTGGGGCAGATTGGCCGCATCAGAGACAGAGGTGGAGCCACAGGCCAGAAATCCGCAGCCCCGCGTCATCCCCCCAGTACTGTTTGACTGCAGATCCCAAAGCACCACCCTGACGCTGACAGCCTGAGCTCCACCCACGCCCTTGCTGTCCTCACTGGGCCACCAGGGACAACTGTGCTGGGACCATGTCTCCCTTCGCTCCCTATCCAGATCCCAGCACTCAAAATCAGATCTGGCATCATCATCACAGTGTAGCCCTTCCACAGAACAGCACAGCCATGCCCCCTATGCAGGAAAACAGCCCCTCCACCTTTCTCCATGAGCACTCACTGCCCCTCAACAGCAGACATGCAGCCATCCCATGATCGCAGGTACCCCAACCTCCACCATCACTGACTCCTCCCTGTCCCCCACCTGCACCAGAGACAGGAAGCGTTTACTATTCACCTGCTTCCCCAGAGCCACAAGCTTCCACCAGAACGTAAACCCTGCCCAGGACGCCCCCAACAGCAGAACCAGAACCTGGGACTCTTAGAACTAAAAGCACCAGCCTCTGATGCTTGAGCCAGAGTCACAGCTCCCTTTGGCAACAGCTGTAGGGAATCTCTTATCCTCCCACTGCTGGACTGGAGGCAGTGGGAGTCCCTCCCTCTCCCCCTCCTGTGGGCTGGAGGCACTCACAAGCTGACAGTTTGCTGGATGACCTTCATCCAGGTGTTGCGGTCATCGCGGGAGGCAGTGTGCACCTCGTACATCTCTGGCGGGGTGGCGCTGATTAGGAACATGCCCTTCTCCTGGTTGGCAATGTCCCGGACTATCAGATTCTGCAGGGAGATGACTGCTGGCTTGTCCTGTGGGAGAGGGCGCAGCAGCCCATTAGAGGGGTGGGTGGAGAATGGTGGGACCCAGGGGTTTGGAAAGGGAGCAGTTACAAGGCCATGGCCCACTCTGCAGAATGGTCCTGTCATTATCTCCTAGTGCTCCCTCATCTGTCTGTCCATCTCCTCTTGTTGCCTTTTGTCACACCTAGATCGGAAGCTCTTGGGGGCAGGGGCCACCATTCTATATTGTCCCCATACAGTCCCTGGTACAGGCCTGGGGCTCCTGGACGCTCTGCAAACATAGGACTGTCAAAGTGCACGGGCAGGTTTACCAATGCTACAATGGCTAAGAAGATGCAGGAGCCAAGCTCTGGCATGGGCTAGCAATAAGAGCAGGTGCCCAAGCTCCCTGCCAGGCACGTGCCTCAGTTTCCTACCCCCTCTTTGCCCTTCCCAGGTAGGTCTGAGACAGGGATTGTTTGTCTGCACAGCACCCAACCTGATGGGCCCCCCTTCCACTTCTGGACAAACAAAAACAATACACACAAAGAGTGATGCAGGAGATGTAGAGACCACCAGGCCTGGCAGAACTAGCTCCTGGTAGGGTTAGACTGCTTGCTCACACAGTGCCTGCCAGTGAGAACGTGCCAAATGCCAGTGAATTCAGCTTCCTGATGGCCGCTGGGGGAGCAGATATCAATCACATCAGATTGGTTTACAGCTGGGAAAACTGAGGTACGAGCTCAGGCAAGAGCCTCTCCTGCTGCAAGATGGGACCCTGGAGTCCTGATACCTAGCCTGGTGCACTGAACCCCAACTAGGTTGGCCCTTTTGCCAGGATGCCCAGCTGTTTCTGACCAGCCTTGGGGCAGAGATGAAAAGCTCGAGAGAGAGACTCGCTCGGATCAGAAGCAGCTCACCAGGGCAGGGAAGGTGTATTTCTGGTCCTTCTCCTGGAGGAAGATGAGGACGTCAGTCATCAGCAGAACCAGGACATCTGTGAGGAAGACGAAGGAAGCTTGGCATCAAAGTTGGGACCCTGAGGGCTGGGCTGCAAACCTGTGATCAGCCACTGGAGCCTGGCGGGTGGAGCCCCACTCAGCATCAGCCAGGGCACAAATGGAGGGGGACAGAGTCTCTGCAGGTAGCAGACAGAACCAGGGTCTGGAGCTGAGGGAGTTGGGCAAGGAAATGATTCACAACTGCCAAGCCTGAGAGGATGCAGAGGCTGGTGCCCTCGATGGCTTAAGGATGGGCTTAGGGATGGGGAAAAAATCAAGCCCATGTGGACACGTCTGGGAGAGGGGAGTGAGTCTGTGCCAGGCTCCCCTGGGGATTCCCTGTCGCCCGCACCTTTGAAGCGCCCGGCTGCTATCTTCCACAGCATACAGCCACTGTGTACCAGCTTACGGCGCAGCAGCTCATCCTTGCCGAAGGAGCCACTGCGGCCATCCCAACACAGCTGGGCCTTGGCCCGCCCATCCACACGCCCATAGATCTCCTGCAGTCGCGTGTTCTTCTCATATTCGTGCACCTCCTGGTCGATGGCCGAGATCAGGTCCTTGACCAGCGTCAGGGCCATGCCCAGGTCCCGTTGATCCACCTCGTTCCCTGCAGATAGTGCCGAGTGAGGTTGGCTACTTCTCCAACACTCCCCATGTCCCCCAGCTCTGCCAGTGGCCCTCAACGCCCGTCCCTTTACCTTTGGAGTTCTGCAGGATGCAGTTGATGAGGCCGGGGTACTTGGTGATCCTTTGGGTGACCAGCAGGATACACTCCGGCACTCCATGCCGCCGCAGCACCGAGGAGCGTGTAAGTCTCTGAGAGGAGAGGAGATGGGGGACAAGATCAGGCAGCAGCTCCATGCCTGGCACAGATCTCCCCCAGCCTCAGCTTTGGTTCAGCACTCAAACAACAGTGCACTGCCTGACAGGACAGATGAGCTCTGTAACCCCTCTTTGCAGGTGGGTAAACTGAGGCACAGAGCAGGAAAGGGACTTGGCTGTGGTAAGCAGCACAGCAAAGAACTGAAGCCAAATCTCTTGCCTCTCAACACCTGCTCTAGGGCATAGACCCCTCAGACAGAGACAGGCCAGCCTTACATCACATCAAGACCCTGGCTCCCCACAGTATGGCCAACCCCCCCAAGAGCTGGGCACATCTCATGGGAACCTGCTCTGCATTCCTGCTCTCCCCTGTGGCTCTAGGGCTAACAGAGGAGCCAGATACTGCTGAGCTTCCAACAACCCCTACCCATTTCCATTGGGCAGCTTCACCATCCCCGAGACCTCACCCGAGTCCTGCTGTGGCCAGGGACTCTGGCTGGTTGGGGGCTGGAAAGAAACTAACCCGTATGAACTGCTGGAACCTTTTGTCCCGGGCATATAGTTCCTTGTAGAGCTTCAAGGCTTTGTTGTGCCGGCTACAGAACTCCGCATATGCCTTCTTCATCTGTTCAGCGCTGGGACCAGAGAACTGCAAGGAGGAAAGTGTCAGGGGCCGACACTGACCGTCTCCCCAATGAAATGCGGCCACCTCTGGGGAGGCAGGGCAGGGCAGGGCAACTGGCTGCTCTTTGTGCAGAGCGTGGCAGCTGCCCACAGTGGGGAATGAAGCACCACCCCCGCCCCCACAGGGGAAGCTGCCCTGGGGTGTCTACGGAGCCACAGTGTTAATTACCAGAGTTAACCCCCCGACTTGTGCTATGTATTTGTTATCCCAGCCCTGTCTCTGGCAGCATGGTGCCCTGTGCTGGGTCCATGCCCAAGGCCCAGCAGTACACGCTGGGGAAGCTGAGTCAAAACTGACCTAGAAGGGATAACGGGCCTGGGCTGCCCCCCCCCCATTCCCTGCTGCACAGTGCCCCCTAGGGTTGTGCTAAGAGCACTGAGGTCACCCCATGACTCAGAGGAGGGGAGCACCCCTTGCCCAGCCTCCAGATCTGAGCCAAGGAGTGAAGGGGGTACAGGAAAAATGACCCCCACTCCCTTCCCCCACCTGCTGAATCAAGATGTCCCCCAGGCGGTTGATGACAAAGTTCTTGTTGCTGTCGGTGGCCAGCGACTCCTTACGCCGCTCCAGCAACTGCGTGAGGAAGCGGTCGTGGATGTCACTCAGCTCGTCCACGCAGGGGAACATGCTCTGCACCGTGGCCACGTCCATCTGCAGGTCCTCCAGCATCCCCTTGCGGAACATGTTGGTCATGATCTTCAGGGTGCGGACATGATGGATCTCGGTCTGGATCAGCTCTGGGTCAAGGTAGGGAGATAAGAACTGGACCTAGGTGCCCAACAGTGCACCCCCACAGGCAGGATAAGATGCCCCAAGGCAGAGGACCAGACTCTAATTCAGCCCCCAGCTGGGAAGCCTGGCTCTTTAGCTCCAGTCCTGGACATGAGCATATTCTGTTCTGACGTAAGGGTGGTGCTGGGGGACCAGAATGGGTGAGCGGCCCTGTAACAATCCACAGGACTCCATCCAGTCCACACCAGTCCCTGACGTAACCAAGCCCAAGATGGGGGTAAAATCACAATCTTCTCAGCTTGGCTGTCTCTCCTGCCCACTGCTCAAGGTGACCACATATAGCAAGTGGGAATCAGAGCAGGGATGGGGAACATTAACCCCTCTGGGCTGATGGTCCTTGAGGCACAGAGAGGTGGGAGGTGAGGACAGAACCCAGGAGTCCTGGCCTATGCTGCACAACCCCTCCCCAAGCAGCAGAGGGTGGAGTAATAAGAGGCCCCCAGCCCACACCCTGACCCAGTACTCTGTGCCACTGCAGTGCCCAGCCCAGGAAATGGCAAATGCATGGAGAAAGGGCCACGGAGCTGAGTCCCCCCTACCCTTCCCCTGGGCCCTGAAACACATGGGGGTCAGGGCTCACCATAGATGACATCCTGGCGCTTCATTACTTCCTTCTTGTGCTGCTGCAGGTAGTTTCTGTCAACTGCCAGGCTCCAGGAATCAGCCTCAAAGTCCTTCTCGTCCGTCTCAAAATCGCTCATCAGCTGGTGATAGATGACTTCGGCCCCTGGGGTGGACAGGGAGGAGAAGGGCCAGTCTATAGAAGTCCAGCCTGAGAGGTGAAGCCCTCCCCAACCCCCAGACTGCAGGGAACATCAGAGTCAGCTGCGTGGGGGAGGAATCTGAGCACAATGTGAGGGGATGGAGAGGATAAGAAAACATGGTGAGGGGTTGCTTTCTCTGTCCCCAAAGCGCAGGTCCATGGGTAATGCTCCCACCTGCGCCAGGCCCTGCCCAGCTGGTGTCTGCCAGGCCCACCCATCAGGGCATCATTTCAGAACTGGGGGGGGGGGGGGGGGCCGCAGAAGGGAGGATGGCATACCAGCAAACAGAATCACATTATATTCTGTTATGCCCTGCCAAGGTGGAAGGTAGGACGGAAATGTAGTAGGAGGTAATGCCTTCCCATGCTCCACAGCTAATGACACCTAACACCCAGCCCAGAACCCATGGCCCTCTTCAGCGCCAAGGGCTGTCATGCCCAGGGCTCCAAACAGTGGCAAGGGAGTGCCCCTTTCTGGTCTGATTCGAGAGTCACCCTCCAGCCTGGAAGGCAGCTTGACAGAGCATTCGCACCTTCATCAATCAGGGATTCCACCGACAGCGTCCGGTTACGCACGTTCAAGGAATCGGTGGACTGGGACAGGATACGCCGGAGCCCCAGAGGTGATTCATCATTGATGTTCCTGGAGGGAGAATCCAGAGTTGAAGCCCCAGAGTCATGGCCAGGAAGAGAAGAGAAAAGGCACCATAGCTCTGACCATGCACTGGACCAGCCAGTCATTTCCCACAGCTGGAAACCCAGGCCCTTGGAAGGGATAGTCAGGTGGGGAATCAGAAGCAAAGCTGCAAACAGAACCCAGGAGTCCGGATCCTCTGGTCCCCTTCTCTGATCAATAGACCACATTACCCATTTGAGGGCTGGAAGCAGGACCCAAGTGTGCTGGGGCCTGGCTCTCCTGCTCTAGAAATGAAAACCCTTCCTTCCAGAACTGAGAACAGAACCTAAGATGCAATCGGATCTGCTCCAATACCTCAGACAAAGACAACACATACAGGATCTCTACCAAATATTCCTGAAACTACAGTACCCACCTGGGGAAGTGAAAAAACAGATCAACAGAACCAGATGGGTATCCAAGAGTCATTTACTATAGGACAGACTCAACGAAGAAAACAACAGTACAGCACAGGCCATCACCTACAGCTCCCAGTTAAAGTCCCTCCAACACATCATCAAAGATCAACAACCTATCCTGGAAGATGATCCCACGCTTACAGACAGCCCCCCAACCTCAATCATATACTCACCAGCAACCAAACACCATACAACAAGAACACTAAACCAAAGAACTTATCTTTGCAACCAACTCTGTTGCCAGCTCTGCCCACACATCGACTCCAGGGATACCATCACAGCTCCCAACCACATCAGCCACACCATCAGGTGCTCATCCACCTCCATATCCACTAATGTGATATATGCCATCATGTGCCTCTGCTATATACTTTTTCCAAACTGGACCATTCTTTTACTCTCTCTCTCTCTCACACACACACAAAAGGGCACAACTCAAGACATCAAAAATGGTAACATCCAGAAACTAGTAGAAGAACCCTTCAGTGTCCCAGGGCATTCAGTAACAGACTTAAAGGTTGCCATATTTCAACAAAAAAACTTCAAAAGCAGACGTCAGCATGAAACTGCAGGGCTGGAACTCATCTGCAAGCTTGACACCATCAGACTGGGTCTGCATAGGGACTTAGAATGGTTCTCCCATTACAAAAAGCAACTGTCGCTGTTCACACACTCTCACCTTCTAGTAAGTGCTATGAATGGGCCTCCTCTACCCTAACTGAACTGACTTTGCTAACACCTCCTTCACCCTGCCATATGTTTATACAGCTCTCAACTGTAGCTTCCACTTCATGCATCTGATGAAGCAGGTCTGAGCCCACAAAAGCTTATGTCCAGATAAATGTGTTAGACTTTAAAGTGCTACAGGACTCTCATTGTTTTAACAGAACCTAAAAGTCCTGACTCCCAACCAATGTTCCCTTTCTAAGCTGTGTAGAAGTGCGGCCATGCACCCACCATCACTCACCAGCACAACATCAATTCCAGCCACAGCCCCTTCCCGGCCAGGAAAACATTCCTCTGGCCCAGGGAGCTACGGCCAGGCTGGGCAGCTCCAGCAGACCAGGTAAGTGGGTCCTGCTGATGGTACTGGGGTCCAGCGGGGGAGTGGACGGGGTGCTAGGGAAGGGTTGAGCCGACTTGGGCCTGGCAGCCAGGTGGGAGGGTTAGGGAAGGGGCTTGAGGGTGACTCAGGGGAGCTGACAGCCAGGCAAATTAATGAGACTGCAGGGCTGGGGCTTGTGTCAGCTCCCCTCCTCCAGCAAACAGAGCCTGTGCAGCAGGGGAGGATAAAAGCTACTGGCCAAACAGGTTTTGCAGCTTTGATGCCAGGCTGGCTCTGAGTTCTCCCCTGGCCTGCTGGGAGCTTCCGTGCAAGACCCTCCTCCCCATCAGCAAGGGGGAGGGGGCTTTGCTGCACATTCCCAGGACAAGCGCTTGGCCCTCTTTTGCTGGCTGACAGAGAAGCTGCTGCTAGGAGCTGTTCTCTAACCCAGTGTTTCCCAACCAGTGTGCCGTCAGGTCTGAGCAAGTGTGCCAAAATATTTTTTGAAAAACTACTCAAAGAGCTCTGGATTGGCTCATTAGCTCATGAATATTCATGAGTTTATTTGGCAACTATGCGGCAGTGTGCCTCAAATTAATTAAAGGTAGCAAGGTGTGCCTCAGCAGAGAAAATGTTGGGAACCACTGATCTAGCAGAGGGTTGTGCTGCTTCTGTGAGGAGTCAAGTTCAGGGCTTTGCTGTGGCAATTTCCAGAGGGATTGCTGTGTTAGTCTAGTCCAGCAAAAAAGAGTACTGTATGACCTGATCCTATGTTTTACACCCCCTTGCATTTATTTTCATTCCTTTCCATAAGTTCACCATCTTCGAAGCATCTGACGAAGTGGGATTTTCTCCCACGAAAGCTCATGTGAAAAATAAATCTGTTAGTCTTAAAGTGCCACATGACTACTTGTTTGTTTGTTTGTTTTTTTTGCTGTGGCAGCCTATGAGAGGTGATGGTGTCAGAGACGGTGCATTTGCAGTGATCCAGATAGAGGGCCAGATGCTGCTATTCTCTGGTGCGCTAATCCCTCTCACTCCAGAGATGCACATTTGTTTGTTCTGCATCACACTGCAATAAATTAGCAAATCCCCAGTTGCTTAGACTGATTGCAGGCTTGCAAGCTAAAGGGAATATGTGCATCTGTATAGGGGATGGGGTTAGGAAGAAAGTTGTAGCAGCCATAAGTACATTTGATGTTTCATGATTCAGTAATCTTCAGTCAGTTCCTACTTAATGTTCAGATCATCTGTCTCACTGACCTATATAATTTCATTCATGCCACAGTAAATATGCTGCCTGTTGGCTTTTTATCAATTGTGAGAACTGTTAGTTTCAGTACACCAGGTCTCTTAAGCATGCAGTGTAAGTAACAGTGTAGTGAGCTGATGCAACAAAACATGCAGCTGGAAACAAACTGAGAAGGCTCATCTCTTGAAACTTTCTATTTAGGTGGCAGGCAGTCTGTTTGACTAAATAACTTTCCAAGAAGAATTAAGAAATAGTGCAATGTTACATTTGCCAGAACTTTCAGATGTCTGGTGTGGATTTATTTACAGTTCATTCACGTTTTACACAGTCCAGAGATACTTTGGTTCATTTTGTTGTATTAAAGTAGCATGAAAAAGGTTTTTTTTAAATTCCAAAGGGGCAGCCGTGTTAGTCTAGGTCAGAGGTCTCAAACATGCCGCCCACGAGCCACATGCAGCCCATAAAGCTATCTCCTGTGGCCTGCAATGACACTATCGTTACCGAATTTGCAATACCATTGTATGAAAAGGTTTCAGTGGTGCAGTCCTGGGGCTTACACACTAGTCCTCATGTGGTCCTCATGGTGATTTGAGTTTAAGACCCCTGGTCAAGGTAAGTAAAACAAAGAGGGAGTCTTGTCGCATGTAAAGACTAAAATTTATTTATTGCATGAGCTTTTATGTGAGAAAATCCCACTTCATCAGATACTTTGAAGATGAAGGAACATACAGAATGGGAGGAAATAAATGCAGGGAAGTGGAAGTCTAGGAACATGTCACACTGTTACAGCAAATCAAAGCAGTTGTAAATATTAAAATGCTGGGGGACAGCATATAGAGGAAGACGATGTCAAATCACCTGTTGCATTACTTCAGGGGATAATAGGGACTTTGGATTTTTCTCTCATTACCGCACATGATTTGACCTCTTCTTCTTCTGTATGCTGTTCCCTAGTATTTGAATCTTTACAACGGCTTTGCTTCGCTGTTACAGTGTGACTTGTTCCCATGACTTACATTTCCCTGAATTTATTTCCTCCTAATCTGTAAGTTTCTCCCATCTTCAAAGTGTCTGATGAAGTGGGATTTTCTCCCACAAAAGCTCATGCAATAAGTAAATTTGTCAGTCTTTATGTGCCACAGGACTCCTTGTTTTTTGGTTTTTTTAAAAATGTCAGCAGTGTTCACATCTAGATCTCTTGTATGTGCACTGTTTTGAGGTGGATTAGGGATTGCCTTACAATATTACATCATCATGAGCATTCTTCCTCTTTCAAACAGGCAGTCTTTGAGTTCCTCTGGTAATAATTCTCATGGAGACTTTTTACAGAGGAAAGCCAATGACCTTTTGCAATATTGGTAGAAAGGAGAGCTTTTAGTCATCTTTAAAAACAATTTTAACAGGTTTAACATAGCTTCCAAAAAACAACATTGTAAAAGTGTCAGCAAAAAAGAAAAAGGTATGGCAACAGAATGAAAAGATAGCAATATTTCCACAACTGAGAGGGAGGAGGATGGGGGAGAAGCCATAATGTTCCCTCTAACCCAGAGGTCTCAAACACGCAGCCCCTAAAGCTATTTCCTGCAGCCCGCGACCACACAATCATTACTGATATTTGCAATATCGTTGTATGAAAAGGTTTCAGTGGTGCAGCCCTCAGGCTAACAAACTAGTCCTCATGCAGCCCTCATGGTGATTTGAGTTTGAGGCCCCCTGCTCTAACCTGATGATGCAGCTGAGCAAGTTATGGATGCACTCGGGAGGGAGGGGGGGAGCGGGCAGTGGGAAAGACGCCCGTTGTGTGTCAGAGAATCAGTGGGAAACTTCCTCAGCTGCATCATCATCTTAGAGGGAACATTGCTCCCAACCCCTTGCTCTAACCACTGAACCCTACTGCTCGCTCACAGCTGAGAAAAGAAATCAAGAGTCTTGACTCATGGCCCTATGCACCAACTAGGAGATCCCACTCCTGCCTTCATCTTGCAACTTACCCTGCAATGTTGGTGGTGGAGACGCTTTTGGAGAGGGAGAGGGTGGGCCGTCCCCTGCGGGAGCCCAGCAGAGTCTGGCGGAAGCTCTCAGAGGGGTAAATGGCTGAGTTGGGACGCTCCCTTGTGGCTGCTGCAAAGAGAGGCAAGTGCGTTGGTGGAGTGAGTAAACAGCGGATGCAAACAGACGGGTACCATGGGCTGGGAGAGAGATCCACCCTCCCCCTGGTGTGCATAGGTGACCCTGTCCCAGCATCGGCCAATCAGTCAGAGTCTCATTCGACTGATGAAGAGCTTGGTTCATGCTGAGACGTCATGAGCCGGATCACAGCATGGGGGTCCCCACAGTATGGGATCTGGCCAGTGCACTCACGGAGGTAAATCCCGGGCAGCAGAAGCTATGCTACAGACCCAATCTGGGCCAGCACAGCCCATGGCAATGGGTGCTGCTCTTCTGCTCCCCAAAGCCATTTTGATAGGTGGGTGAGCTCTCCCTTGCCCTAGGGAAAGGAGTGGGGACTAGTGGATACAGCAGGTGGCTGGAAAGGAGGGGAAACCAGAAAGAGAACACTAGGGTTCACAGATCGACACAAGCTCAAGGTCTCCCCAGATGGAGCCTCTGCTTCCGCCTTTCTGTCCACAGTCCTTATCTGGTCCCCATAACCACAGGGACCTGGGCATCTCTCCCAGCTTTTATCCCATGTTTGGTTCCCCCACTGCACACCTGAGACACAAAAAGTGAGGCACATATTTTTAAAGGTGATTCCAAGGGTGTTTGGTACCTTGACACCTTAAAAACCTGGTCCTTGGGGACCTGACCAAGCTCAGTATCAGGTGGAAGTGGGGAGCAAATGCCTATCTGCCAAGCCCCAGGGCTTGTCTCTAACCACTGGGCCATCCTCCTTGTCTCTGTGCTCCTCCTTCATGGGACTGAGCTCAGCAGCAACAGCCAGCTGGCAAGTTTGGACAGCTGATCATTCAACAGGGGAATCTGTATGGTGGGGAGGGAGAGGAAGGAGGCGGCAATGGGACATCATCTCTCCTGGGCAGAAAACCTTCCCTGAGCCCTCAGTGCGCAGTGCCTATGTGGATCCAGCAGGGGGCAGCACAGCCCCACAGAGCAGAGCACTGGCGCACATTGGGTGCGAGAGGCGCTCCCTGCAGCCCCCCGGAGAGTGAGCGTGCCCCAGGAACAGCCCCACAGGGACAGACATCCTACAAGGCCCCTGGCAGTTACTGGAATCCAGCAGGGATGCAGAAGCCCCATGGATGATGGGGAAACACATGCTGGATCCTTTCCCTCTCCCCCCAGGGCATTCACTGGAGACTCCTCCCTTTCCCCAGCAGAGGGGAGCACAGCCATCCTTTGGACCTCCAAGCTGACACCCCTGATGCTGGCCTGAGAGGGGGGCCACGCCAGAATGCTGAGGCCAGGAGGTTCCCAACCCCACTAGTCGGCTGCAGCCCAGGTGTGTAAAGGGTGGCTCAGAGGGCATCCTCTGTCCCCACTCATTCCTGTGTGAACACTCCTCTTCCAGAGAAGGCACGGAGGCAGAAAAGGCCCCTCACATTTAAAGACAGAGGCAGCATCAGAATTCATGGCCACAAGCCACCAATCTGCCATCTAGCGTGACCTGCTGCAGGGCTCAGCCAAGGGGTGCCACCCAGCTCACCCAGGACCAGACCCAGTTTAAAGATGTACCACTTTTTACACAGGGAATTCCATTGGTTTATATATAGGCATTTGGGTATTTTCAGAATTATTCCGCAGCCATCCTTATGCACCTTGTGTGTGTCTGTGTGCATAGGCAGCCATGCTGGGTCAGTCACCTGGGACCAACAGCCTCAGCCTGGAGGGTGAAAACGGACCTTGAATGAGGCCATGTTGTGGTCACCTTCTGCTCCAGCTCTGATCAATAACAGTGGTGGCAACTTCCTCCTGGGAGGGCCCAGGGCCCTTTGTGAACCAGTGTGCTGCTGGAATGCAGCCACCTCTGGGGTGGGCAGCTGCCAACTGGAATGCAGCATGCCATGGGATGGGGCATCTGGGATCACAGGGACTATGGCAAGCTCTGCCTCAAGGGCCACTGGACCCTTCTTGGCCGTCCTGGTTTAAGGCATAGCATGCATGAACATTTCTCTCTCTAGGGCTGATGAAGGGCTGGGACAGGCCACTGGGATCTGAAACTGGGGATGTGCAAAGTGCAGGGATTTCAAGCTGGAGGATTAGAGGCCTTGGCTGCCCCTCTGCCAACTGCTGCTTTGAGACTGAGCATGAAAGGGACAGGAACAGCACATGGGATGCCCATGTAAGGAGGGCAGAGAAAAACAACCACCTTTGGTATTGTAGACCCGTGTGCTACTGAGCCCTTGACCCAGCCTTCTTCAGCAGTTCAGCTGGGAGCAGATCCCAGGAGTCCTGATTCCCACTCCCCCTTGTTCTAACCACTAGTCTCCACTTCCTCCCCCAGAGCTGGGAACAGAAGTCCCATCTCAGATCCCCTGCTTCCAGCCACAAGACCTCTCATTCATTCCCAGAACTGGGAATAAAATCCAGGAGTCCTGCCTTCCACCCACCTGCTCTAACCCACCAGCCGCAATGGATCTAACCACTAGACATCACTCACTGTGCAGGACTCCAATTGCTTTAACAGAAGTACATTGTTTCCCACCCTCTCCTGGGATTCTGCCCCCTTGGGGGCTCTCTTCCCAGCTCCAGCTTTCTGGCTAACTTACTCTTGTTTCGCAAGGACACATTCTGCAGTGCCAAGTTGTTCTTCTGCAGGGCAACTTTCTGTTGCTGGGGGAAGAAGGAGAAAAGGGATGAGCCAGGCTATCACATCAAGGTTTTGCCACTAGAACAGGCATGCACATTCTTCCCCACCATCTAATCGCTGGTGCATTTAGTTCTGGTGAGAAGAGCTGCCCTCAAGACCCCAGAGTCCCACAGACTGATTTCACCAAGCATGCAATGGGGTGAGTCTGTGGCAGGGTGAGGTGAACTTCCCCCTCACAGTACCACCACCTGTGAGGCTCAGCCCTACCCTGTGGCAGGGAAAGCAGCAGATTCAGACAATCAGCCAGCCAAAGGGAACCACCAAGGCCACCTGGAGGTGAAAGACTCTCTACCCACCCACTGCCCAAGAGAGGTGATGGGACCCTACCCCCACTTAGCTCTTCTTCCCACTCCCTAGCCCCACGGGTTGCTCACCTTCTGTTTGACCTTTGTGCAGTTAGGCAGGGAGTCCTTGCAGCGGTTGTGAATGGTGACATTGCAGGCTGAAAAAGAAGGAGCCATGAGTACATGTGGGCACAGCAAAGCAACGGCACAAGTGCTGCCCTGCTGGCGTCTCAGTATGTTTTCAAGACCTCATCAAAGGCCCTTTGAGATAAAGGGCAAGCTGGCACTGAGGCCAGAGCTTTCCCTAGTAGTCAACTCAAGGAGATCGGAGTCAGGAATTTTGTTTTCTATTCTCATTGGGCAAGTTGCTGAACCCTCTATGCCCGCAATTAGTAGAATGAGGGTAACAATTTAACCAGTGTTTTAAAGCACATGGACCACGACAAGAGAAAGGTAAAAAAATTTTTATGCTTTGCCTGCCCTTGAAATGCAGCCACCTCTGGGGTGAGATGCAGCAGCGCTAAGTGCAGAGAAACTCCACACACCACCACTTTAGGGCTACGGATAAATAAGAAAAAAAAAAATCACCTTCAGCTGAAACTGCAAGGAGAATTTAAGGCGCTCAAATGTAATTAATGGAAGAGGCATTTAGCCAGGACCCCAGCAGTTATCACTCTTCTTATTTATATAATGGTAGCACCAAGATGCTCTACCTAATATAGGATTGCACTGGACTTGACACTACAGATATGCTGACAGTCCTGCCTCGCAGGGCTCACAGTCTAAACAGACCAGACAGACATAGGATGGGAGGGGAAACTGAGGCACAGAACAGGAAAGTGATTTGCCCAAGGCCACATTGAACCTAAATCTCCTGAATCCCTGTCCAGTATCTTAACCACAAGGCCATGCTTCTTCTAAGGGCAGGAAGTGCCAACGGTTCTCTCATGACCTCCACCCCTACTGTACTCAGGACCTCAGACTTGGACCCTCGCTTGGAAAGGCTGAGCCAGACCTGTGCTGCTCTCTGCTTCACTGAGCAACACCATACCAAATTTCCCTCCCTCCACTGTTATACATCAGCTCCACCCAGTGACAATGTGGGACCATGCCACAGCCCGTCTTCACGTCCAGCCTGGTGCTACCTGGGTGCCAAACTGCTGGTGGGCTACCTGGATGCCAAATGTTCCCCCTTAAATGCTACAAGGGTTTGGGTATCTGGTGAAGGCTCTTTACCCTACAGGTGTTTGGCTACATCCAGCAAGACCTGATATATTGCAGACCAAGAACCTTCCTGCTGAACAAGGATCTCCTCAGACCCTGGCAGCAGCAGCTCCAGATGCACCCACTGGAGACTCACCCACATCAAGGAACCCATCCCTGAGGTATCAGGGTGCCTCCTATGTAGATTTCCACTCATGCTCCAGTGTCCCCAGGCTACACTGGAAAAGTCAGCCCCCTGGGAGCTGCAAATCCTGTCACTTCTCCTCCAGCAGTGGGCACCGCACCTGGCAATTGCTGTTCCCAAGAGGGGCATGTGCCAGCTGGGGCTGAAGAACCCTATGGAGCCCTAGGTGCAGGTAACATCCCTCTCCCCAGACAAGAGAGGGTAGGAAGTGGCCCATCTTCCTCCCGCCCCGGGAGGCACAACCTCCTTGGAATGCTTGGCACAGGGCTGGTGCTGGCTGCGACCTGTGTCTTGCCATGCCAGGGAGTGCCATCTGGTTTGGAGAGATCCCCCCAGCCACAGCTGCCAAGCAATCAGCCTCGGGTACCCTCACCCCTGCTGCAGGGTCTGGGCACCAGATGGGCAGTAATTCAGTGATCATTCCAGCAGGGTCTCCCTTGCAATGCTCACCCCCACCTCCAAAGATGCAAATGATGGAGGTGCTGGGGGATCTAGGAGCCTTCATGTCCAGTGCCCCAGCTCAGGTACCCACAAGGGGATGAAGCATCTCTGAAGCAGGGAAGGGCCAGGGGAAGAGACACACACCCCCAAGCATGGCCCAGTGATCTTACTGGCCCTCTTAATGCAGACCACAGCCATCTTGCTGCTAGAAACATCAGACTTCTCACAAAGGCGACACAAGGACCCCACAGGGAAGGGATGTGATCAACTGGGACTCAGGACTCCTGGGTTCTCTGCCCAGTAACAACACAGCTATGTCACTTCTCCCTCCTGGTGCCTGTTCTGAAACGGGGACTCCAAGGCTTACTACCAGTCAGAGGATCTGGATTAGTTCGGGGAGAAGATTTGACCCACAGCAGACTGTTGCCACAAGCTCTCATGCCCAATGCTTTACCTGGGGGGTGTCCCTAGAGCTAGGGCTGATGCGTTGGGGAGAAACTGACCCTAGCCTTCATCAAGCCCTTTCAAGACCCTTGTATGGGTTATATTGATAGAGTGCAAATATCAACTCCTGCTAAGCCCTTATTGAACCAAAGAGGGAGAGTTTAGATAATCAGTTAACCCCCGCCACTGCCTGGGAGTGTTTGTCACTGAGCTATCGGGATATGAGATGTGCAAGAGCAAAAAGTTCATTGTTCTTATATACTTTGCTGGTGACAAGCAGCCACCTCTGGGGTGGAATGCCGCAATGCAGAGTGCCTGGGCTCTTCTCAAAGAAGTGTGTGTTCAATGGAAACTGCAGGGAGGATTTAGAGGGATGAGATATTGCAGCATCTCCAACCCCAAGCAACAAAAAATGATGAGTCAGGCTTCCCTGAAAATGAGATATTGTAAAAGAAAAATAAGTAAGTCCTGGCTTCTTTCAGTTAGGCCCCTGGTTTTTGAACCGTTAGGATTCACATTTTCAAGCCTTCCTCTGCAACCACAAGGCCTAGAAATTTACTTCTATTTTAAAACTAAAAGTGGAGATTCGTACAACACCAGCAGCTGGAGCTTTAAGCAAATCCACCGAATACCATGAGAACTGGTAACACCAGGAGAGAGAGATTAAATACAAAAGCTCCCCCTGGATTTCAAAGTTCTGTTGGATTGGGAGCTCTTCCAGCCGGTTTTCCAATTATCTGTTTAACAGAATTACTACAACTAGTTAGATTCTTTCCACTTGCCCTGCCTGTGATGATTTTTTTTTTTTCTTGCTGAATGTATGGTAAATTTTCTAGCCAATGATACAATCCATTCCTCAAATGTCCTCAGGAGCTAATGAGAGAAACAGACCACTGTGACCTAACACCACTTCGCTAAAGGGGGGGAGGGGGGAGAAATCTGACTGCTCTGGATTTAAAAAGACAAACAAACAAAAAAACCCAGCATTCTAGCTCTTTGCAATGATTTGGTCTGAAGAAATCCCTATCAAACTACCTTGTATCCCCAGCTCCAGGCTAAGTTCCAACTATCTTAATTATTTTATGTCTTCCCAAATTCCCCTTGTAGCTTCCAACAGGCTTCTTTTTTAAAACTTGTGGTGCTAAACTGTCATGTTATGGTGTGCTGTTAACACTTGCAACTTTCCACCCCAGAGGTGACTGCATTTCAGTGGTGAAAAAAGTTCTCCCAGCAGCTGGCCTAAACAGCACTCAAATTCCTGGAGAGTAATAATAGGAAATAAAAGCCCTGAACATGACCTGCTCTAACACTAGAAGAGTCTGGCAGGAAGAATGTGATATTGACATAGATCCTAGTGGCAAAGTTAAGAGGGTTGGGGGACCATCCAAACTCCATGTGCCGGCACCATGTAAATGGAGAACTAATGAACAGTACCACCTATGAATGGGCGAGATCATGGGCCAGCTGAGGCTGTTATGACGTTCAAGTCACAGATCCGTGGCCAACCACGCACAGTGCATGCATGTTGTTAAGACTCTCTACCCCACAAGCATGAGATGTATCTATAAATATTGGTCAAGTGCTGGCCCTGCTTTGCCTGCTTGCATATGAGGCGCTCAAACACCTCATACACACGGACCTGAATCTCACCACTCCCACAACGAAAGTGGTTCTATCCACATTTTATGCGTCTGGGGGCATACAAGACACAGAAAGGACTACATCACTGGTCCACAGCCAGAGGCTTTTTCTGGAACAGGTTCTAGATCTCCAGATTCCATGTCCAACGTTTTAAACCACAAAACCATCCACCCCATCTCATTATCAGCTTGTTAATGTGCGGTGTTAACGTGGGAGGAAGTTTGTGTCCCTGGCTCCCTTCAGCTGCAGAATCAAGGTCGGGAAGCCTGTAGCCTTGGTGAGCTAGGGAACATTTTTTTCAAAGAGGCAGCTGGCAAATACAAGCCAGCCTTTGATGTGAGGGAAAGAGAGACTGCAAACAGAAAAGACACACAGACACACATGCAGACATACCCCCTTATAAATAAAGATCGGTAGAAAAATGCTTTTAAAAAAAGTCTCCACCAGACACGTAAGAGTCAGGCGAACAAAGTGCAGGAGGTGGGGTTGGGGGGGGGGGGGGATAACTACAACAGACATATTAAATATCCTGTTCAGTGACAAAACAAAGCAAGATCTTTTGTTACTGCGAGAGAGATGGGGAAGGGGGAAGGAGACCCCTTACCCCATCCCCCAAAGTCTTGTTTTCACTATGCTGGCATAGTTAAAGAAGTTCAACTCCTTAGCATGGATGGAGTTGTGTGTGTATACAGGGGTTTATATGGGTATTCCCAGATGGGAGAAGGAATAAGCTGTATGGGGATAAGGTACCTTTACACTTCTACAATTACTTGCACACTGGTCTCCTGTGATAAATAAAATTTGTTAGTCATTAAGTGCCACAGGACTCCTTCTTCGCTTTACTGGGTCTACTGGTTTAAGAAATCAAATGGCTTCAAACTGCCCCTTAGCAGCTTTCAGCCAGAGACTGTGTCATTCTTCCTGCTCCACAGGCACTCAGAGGGTCCAAGTCTCATCTATGTGTCTCCGGTACAGGACACCTTTCATTTCTGCCCTTTTGTCAATGTCCTTGTCCACTGGCAAGGCCATGCTCAAGGAATCTTTACTGTACCAAACTCAGACCTGGCACAGCAGCTGTGCACACATTGTGTTAACCATTGCACCGCACTGTTACCATCTTCACAGCTCAGCCTGTACGCAGAAAGGGCAGCAGCCATCTTATTTCAGAGGGCTACCCACAGGCCTCACAGTCCCCTTTTCATAGCAAGGGCATTTGAGTGTGTTTTGCCTTGTGAACACACTCCATAAAAGGGGAAATATGTGATGTTAACTAGCATATGCTGACAACCATAGTGTGGACAAGGCCACGCACTAATTTTAACACGTCACCTGATCTGGGTGAACTTTGCTGGGGGTGGCGGGGGGGGGTGTCTGTGTGTGTGACATGTAACAATGGCATATTCCCTACACTAGGGCTTTAATACACCCTAGTTAACTCCATTTTTCTAATGCAAATCTGGCCAAGGGGAACACAAGCCAATTTAGGACACATTTCAAGGTGGTTTAAAAGCCAGATTCATATACGGGGGGGTGGTAAGCGGAAACAGGCCTGAATTCTACACATTTGGTGTTTAAAACCAAGTGTTGGGAGCCAACCTTTGGATCAGTATTGCAGCAGTGCCTAGGAGCTCCGGTCATAGATTGGAACCTGAGAGCACTAGGCACTGTACAGACATAGAAAAAAGTCCATCCCTACACTGTAGTTCCTAGAGTCTGGCATTATACATCACCTAGCACCACTGGATGGGACTTCTAAATGGCACTGTAATGAAGTGACTAATCCAACCCTGCAGATTTCAGCACAGATTTTTCCAAAGGGACATTTGAATCTGCATAGGACCTGGATGCCAAACTCTTTTGGGTGCTTTTGAAAAATTCCAACCTTCACTTAAGCAAGAAAAACTCCTTCTCAATTCCAGTGGGATCATTTGCCTCAGCAAAGGATGTGGGGTTCAGCCTGCAGCCAGAGCCAAGAGTCTCAGAGCACTACAGTCCAGAACTTGCCTCGCAGCTGGGGGGGGGGCTAAAGCCACTGAATTCTACTTTACTGAGCTTTGCTCAGTCTCTTTTAAGGAATAAAGGCATCCAACAGCAAATGTCACAGGAAGTGACCAGGAACCCGTTGTGGGGAGGATGGCAGCAACTGATTACACATTAGGGCAGTGATAAAGACGCTATCATGAGACTTGCAGATCAATGTGTGAAGCCAGAGAGCAGGGAGGGGATACCCACAAAGAAGAGGGTCCTGGGCATGCCCAAGGGGCAGCTACTAAGCCTACACAACACAGCAGAGCACTGGAGAAGCTTAGTAAGGGCAAAAATATATTAGGCATCCCCTGAAAACTGACCATCACAGTGTAAGGAGCGTCCACAGCACTGTCCTCAAGACAAGGATGGCCCAGTGATGAGGATGCTAGCCTTAGGAGACCTGGGTTTAATCCCCTGCCCCAACACAAACACCCTGTATACTTGGGTGAGTTGTTTAGCCTCTCTGGGACTCCATCTCCCCAACTGTCCAATGGGGATACTAGCACAACCCTGTCTCACAGTCTCACAGTGAGGAATTCAGATACTACACTGACAGGGGACAGATAAAGACCTTTGACGCAATTTCCCCAACAGGAGTCAATCCAAGGGTTCCCCCCAGGCCTCCAGTCTGCATGATTTGCTGTTTTAGAAAGTGGGCAATACAGCCCACAGGAATACAGTGAGAGAGCACAGTGTGCATGTCTCTCCTTTGTAATGTGCCAGCTCAACCAAGCACAAACTGGCTACTGCCTCAATCACACCCATATGAAGAGGCAGACATGCAAAAGGGCTCAAGTGCGAGTTATGCCAAGGCCATTTCTTACCACTTTGGCAACATAAGGCACCTCTTGAGAATTTCCACTGCTTTTCTTTCCTGAGCAGTCTTCCCAGCCAGACTTCAGTTGGGTAAGAGCTTTGCCCCTGCCCCACCCACAGCATGGGAGGGTGTTAGGGGTGCCGCAGGGGTCTCAAACTCAAATCACCATGAGGGCCACATGAGGACCACATGAGGGCTAGTATGTTAGCCCAAGGGCCGCACCACTGAAACCTTTTCATATAATGATATTGCAAATATTGGTAATGATAGTGTCATTGCAGGACACAGGAAATCACTTTGGAGGCCGCATGTGGCCCACAGGCCACGTGTTTGAGACCCCTGCACTAGAGCCTGGGCTGGGCAGGGTTCTGTGTGGCATTAAATACAGCCAGTGCAAAAGGGGTGTCAAGGTGCCCAAAGCCAAGTGCCACAATGGGGTAACCCTTTGGCACCACCCCATGGCACCACTCCTAGCTATCCAAGCTGAGCACTGGATAAATCAACCCCAAGGGCAAGCAACACAGGCAGGCCAGCAGACAGACCCAGAGCGCCTGTGTCAGCCAGGTCAGATGCTGCAGTCTGATGACCAAGGGAAGGAAATGAAATCATGGTCTTCGTTTTTAAGAGGAAAAATATTGTTTGTGAGATGGACAAGCCAGCTCTTGTGCAACTCAAAAGGGGAGGAGGAGGAGGCCAAAATAAAGTGAGAAACTCAGTGTTTTAAGGTGTTCCCACTGGCTAGTGGTGGTCCAGATTTATTTCTCACAGCTCATAGCTCTGAACACTACTCGGCCTTGCTCCAGGATCACCACAGGCTGGAAGGGATGAATGAGATGGTTAGCTCTGGAGTGAGTCTGAGACTTAGGAGATTTCTAGCTGAGAAACAGCCTTGAGGCCTCCAGGGTAGGATTAACTGGATTATGAAACTGGGGCCCTGTGTGCACACAAACCCTGCCCTGGAAGAGTATAGTCTGAAAACAGACAAGGCAGCATTAGGAGGGAGGAGAAATGGAGGCACAGGAAGTTTAAGGGATTTGCCCAAGTTCACCCATGGGAGCCTGTGGCAAAAAGGGAAATTGAACACGAACACCCAAGTGCAGTGTTTTTAACCACAAGAAAAGCCTCTCCCCCAAGATTGCAGCTTCAGAAATGACAGGTACGACTCTGAAGAGATCAGCAATGGGGGCTATTCCATACTTCACAAGATCAAGTCCCATGTTTTTATCATTGCCAGTATTTCCTTCCTTCAGGTACCCCCCCCCCTTTGTAACACTGTGCCAGTCCAGACAGCTGTCCTCACATGGCAGTAGTTTTCCAGCCTCCATCTCCCCCTATAAGTTACTAGGTTCATTCATTTATTCACAGTGCCTCCTAATGGCTGGCCCACAGAGAGGATAAAGGCCTTACTTCTACAGACAGAGAAGGGAGCTCCTGTTTATCTTAAGCACCAGAGATCAGGGTTTTCAACGACCAGAGCTCTCTATTAACATCCGGGCTGTGTGGGACATTATCCATCCAGGGCTGCAAGAACAATAGAAAAAAAACAAACCCCATTGATTCCCTTTGGCACAGGGGTGGGAGCATACACACAGCTTTGCCAGTCAGTGGAACTTTTGTGGGCTGGCTCTAGCAAGAACTCAAAACTGCCTGCTCCTCTCATTTCTAGCTCCAACCAGTGCAAAGTAGCCAAGCAGAGCAGGTAAACGAAGAGAGAGCCGTTTCTTCAGTGACTGGAGGAGTCAGGGCTGCTCCTTAGGCCTATTTGGCAGCTGTTTCAGGAAGTGGCCTCAGATCAGCTGTTGCAATACTGAAATTGCAGCTTTGTACTCAAGGGACAGACCTTGAGGCGTGGCCAGGCAGGGAGGGGGGTCTGCTTCAGGGTCTGTTGCCCCTCTGTAACATAAGGTAAGTCTCCACCGCACTCCAAATCAAACACCCATGGTTGGCTTGTGCCAGCTGACGAAGGCTCAAGCTGTTTAATAGTGGTGGAACTGCCACCCAAACTCTGGGGCCTACCACTTCACAGGCATCCAGAGCTAACCGCATCGTGATGTAGACGCACCCAAAGATCATCCTGTCTTTTTGGGCCATGTGAGAACAGAGTGCTCCTTAGATCTCTTGCACTCAGAGGGTGCCTTTAAGCAGGCAGCGGGTATCCTGTAAAGCAGCCACCTCTGGGGCAGAACACAGCCACTGTTTCACAGTGCACAAGTTTAGTGTGGGAAGTAAAAACTGCTGTATATGATTTGGGGAGAAGAATACAACTGGCAGGAAACCTGGGCTCAGCGCCCTATGTTGTGAACCACACTGTGGCACAAATTGTGCAGGGGATGTGACAGTCACTTGGTAAGTGTATGTACAGCCCCTAGCACAAGTTCCCGATTTTAATTTGAGATTCTCAAACAACAGGGCACACACGGTTTTGCCTCTCTCCACATTTCAAACCCACACAAACTTGCAGCCTTTAGCAGAAAACTATTTCTCATTCTGATTAGGGCAGTCCTTGACAAATGTACGTTTCTGGTCACCATGGTGACCAGTTTTAGTAGCCTGTCACCTACCTCCATGGCAGAAATGTAATGGAGTACCCCCCTCGGGTGACCAAAAGTAAGATTACTGGCAGCTAGTTGTGAGCCAGTTTTGTTCAACCCTGCATTGGGGGGGTAGGTTTGTGTATACAGAGCTGCAAGCCCCTGGAGAATCTTTCATACTAAGGATTATGCAAGAGGCAAAAGGAAGCTGACAATGTTTTCGTAACTCAGCAACAAGGAGTTAAAGTACAGTGACTGTCTGTAGCAAACCCACTTTACTTTGGAAATCCACAATATAGGAGCCTGAAATGGCCTCTCCCTAAAAACCACTTTACAGTAGACCATACTTGAATGGCCCTGTAAAAAAGCCAGAACAAACAGAGCTTGCCCCCAGGCTCCCTGGCTGGTTCCAGCACTCAGAAGGTGCTTGGAAAAAAGCAACGGGGGAGCATCCTGCATTAGCTACCAGCAGCATATGACTGTTCAGGGAAACATCATATGGCAGAGATGATAAGCAGAGCCCAGGAACAACTGCTTTTCCGGAGGGGAACTTGCAGAAATGAGGCAGCAGATGTAAACCTCAGTGACTGCAGAAAGGGAAGCAGCATATTCTATCGGCAGAAAAGCAAGTGGGCTGGAAAGTCAAGTCATGCATGAAAGGGGGTTCGTTTTTCCTGTTTGTACAGCCCCTAGCACCCTAGTACCTTGGGGCACAACCGAAATGGTACTGCAATGCAAATTGGCCAACTGCAGGTATTTATCACTGTGCAAGGGGTGGGGGCGGGTGTTCCAGACTAAAGAGGGAAGTGAAGGTGGTAGCTGAACAAACCCCACCCACACCCATAAGCTCCATCCACTTGGGACACCACAGAGAGGTCTGAATGGGTTGATCAGCCCTGCAGTGCAAAAATTACACTGCAGCGGTGCAAGTTATAATCCCACGTACACAGACAGAGCTCCTGCCCTGCTCTGAATGGACACAGTGGAAGTCAAGACTCTCATCCACCACATACAAGTCTGGCTTTTAAATTGTAACACAAAACAAGGACTCTTGAGCCTTAACTATCTCCCTAGGCTTGACCATTTCCCCTTGAGGATCCCTCTGTCCCTGACCCTAGCATTGGCCCCTCTCTGATGGGCAAAGAGGTTCCAACCCATCCTATGTGCCAGCTGGAGCTAACTGAGCCCCTTTCATAGGCTAAAGAGCTAATGCACCACTAAGATGACGAGGCCTCTGAGCTACTGTTTCAGGCTGGCTGCGGATCCAGGTAGACATCACAGACTCATTCACGCTGTGTCACCCAAGGGTCAGAGAGTTAACGGAAGCTTCCTGCACTGTGACCCTCTCTACACCTCTGTTTTCTCTCTCCACTGCCCCCAGGAAGGGCAAACGTTCTCAGGCACCTCGGCCCCTGAGCTTACACTGGCACACATCTGACCAGTTCATCAGTGTTGGTGTGAAAAGGGAACTGGTGCCAAGTGGTGGCTCCCTCTCTCTTGCACCCATATGCGCTGCTTGCTGCTGCATCGAGGCCAGGATCTCAGTGGTTTCCTGAGGAATGAGGATGTTGAAACCATTTGCAAAATTAAAATGAAACCCTTTGACAAGATGCTGATTGGCAGGAAGGGTGGGGTGGGAGGGGTGGAGAGGGCAAGTGACACTGCAGAATCTGGCCTGGCTGAACATGGCAGTTAGCCAATGAGAGCCTGAATAAAGGAAGGACCCTGGGGGGAACCTTCAGCCCACAGAGGAAGAAGAGCTAATCTTGTGGGTCCCTTTCTAAAACCAAACACTTTGGGTAATCGACCACTCTGTCCTTGCTGCAAACAGCCCTGCTCCATGCGCACTGGATTAGCTACCCCTTTAAGCAGAACCCCACGTGCACACGGCCCAGGCTCAGTTTCCTGGGCAATTTCTTCCCAAGCCCCAGCACCACTTTATTCCAAGTTTCCTGGCAGGAGTGTGATGAGAGGCACCTATATACAAAGAGCCTTCTCAACACCCAATGTATAAAGGATTAGAGCACCTAGTGCACCGTCAGGGTCCATTCCTAGGAAGGTTGTGGAATCTCCATCATTGGACGTTTTTAAAAGCAGGTTAGACAAACAGCTGTCAAGGATGGTTTAAGAGGGTATTGGTCCTGCCATGAGCACAGGGGACTGGACTCAATGATCTCTCATGGTCCTTTCCAGTTTCTATGATTCTATGATTCCAATTCCCTGAAAAAAAGAATAAGTTTTGAAAACATCAGGAAAGTCACTTATTAGTCCTGGTTGAACGTCAGAGAACAGGGCACTGCCCTGTCACACAGCTGTTACTCACATGGATATTCATAACCTACTGGTTAGACTGGAGCTCAGGACATCCATGTTCTAGTCCCCATTCTGGTCTGGGGGTGACTGTGGGCAAACCAGTTTCCACCCTCTGTCCCTCAGTTTCCACATTTTACTGATGATAAACGATCTAATCCAAAGAGCCAGGAGTTATTACAACACGACTGTGAACATCTGCATCACCTAGCACTCACAAGCAGCCACCAGCCTGGCCTGAAGGCAAGATCCACACTGGTTTAGCTCAAATTGGCTATGTGGACAAACACATTTAGTTTACACTAGTTACTAATCGACTTGCACCAAGCTGAAATAAAGCCGGGTTCAAACTGAAGTCGGAGCCACTATCCAGAGGTTTGCTCCTGTCCATTGGTTTAAATTTGCATCTTCGATTAAACTGATGCAGTGCCCTTGCATGGGCACACGCCCAATAGGAAATGCAGAAACTCAACTGTGTGGGATGGGAAGCAGAGTCCTGCGAGCTGGAAAGAGGTTGGGATTAGCTCCATTTCCACCAGTTCTCAATAAGGGAGGTGGCGGCAGGGAAGAGGCTTCATCCCTTAGCCCCTTGAATCATTCTGGAATCAATTTCAATACTGGAATCTGACCAGAGCACTAGATCTGACTTCCCTTCTGTTGTCACAAGCACCACAAGACACAACCACTTGCAGCCATCTCACCTGTGCTTTGACAGCCACGCTGGTGTCCACGTTTCAAGAAGGATGGAGGTAAACTGAAGAAGCCCCAAGAATTAAGGATTAGAAAAACTGGCCTTTTTGCTCCTTGAGCCTATTTCTATCAATCTAAGTGTAACAAAGCGAAAGCCCAGAGATGATCTGATTGGTCTGTAAACAAAGCACGGGGAACTATTTACCAAGAGCCCTGGTGGATTCTCTATCACCGATCATTTTTCTGTCAAGGTTGGGTGTTTTTCTAAAGAGATCTCGTCTCATTTCCTGGAGAAGTTCCATGGCCTGTGTCACACAGGGCAGACTAGATAATTGCTGTCAATGGTCCCCTTCTGGACTTGGAATCTACGAGGATACCCATCATCTCAGAGTTTCAAACAAGGAGTCTTGTGGCACTTTTAAAGACTAACAAATTTCAAGCATCTGACAAAGTGGGATTTTCTCCCATGAAAGCTCATGCAATAAATAAATTTGTTAGTCTTTAAAAGTGCCAGAGGACTCCTTGTTTGATTTGCTGAACTAGACTAACACTGCTACTCCTTTAGAACATCTCAGAGTTCAACATTTCTCTTCCACACCACGCCTCAAATCAGTACAGACAACACCGCCTAATGATAAGCTGACATCACTTCCCACAACATTGCTCATCCCATACTGGTCTGCCATCCAAACACCAGCCAGAGTCTGATGCTATATAGCAAGAGCTAATGAAACCAAGACTGCAGATGTAGAAACATCACAACTCCTCCCAGCTGGGAGATAAGAGGTAGGAACACTGCCCTAGATTCTGTGGGCCAGAACCTACGCCAGCATAAATGGGTAAAGCTGCATGAAGTCAATGAACCTGCAACAGCCTTGCACCCGCTGAGGAGCTGAAGTTGTAGTAAAGAAATCACAAAACTTTCTGCCTATGGCAGGAAAAGGCAGAGCCTCGAGAATAAAATCAAGCAGTTTGGTTAAACAATGCCCAGGCTGGCCCCCAGGGGCTGTTCACTTCCACAAATGCAACAATATGCGGAGATCAAAGCATGGGAAACGGCCTAAAACTGACCCGACTGCCGCCCAGCTAGGAAACAACATTTAGCTGGCTACTGGGAAAAGGAGCCTGGGAGAGAGAGAAAGGGGGAAGAAACCTGCATCAAAGATTTTCCAGAAGAGGTTGAGATTTTGGGTGTCCAGCCCAATATTCCCTGAACGGGCAACATTTTCACAGGAAGGGTGCTCACTGCTTTCTGAAAGCTTAGCCCCTTGGGGGTGGCTCAAGCTGGACCTCCAAAAAATTAGTAGCCCTTTTGAACCCATGGCCTGAGTGTTGAATGGATATCAACATTCCTAGGGCCTGATCACTGCCTCCAATAAGGACTCATTAAATCACTATGGCAGCATAAAAGGACCATAAAGCAGATGCCAGTGTCATTTATGGCATTTGCCCTTCTGGACTGGCATAGAGTCCTGAGTCAGAACGAGAACCAGGACCTTAATGTTTCACATGCAGGGGTTAATTAGATTAGAAGCATTTGGGGTCAGACAGCACATTTGTATAAACATCAGTATGTCCTAGTGGCTAACAGACTTGACCTTCGTTCTATTCCCAGTTCTCCCACCAGGTGACCTTAGGCAAGTCACTTCCTTTCCCTGGGTCTCAGTTTCCCCAGCTTTGAAACAACAATGACACAAAGTACACAGAGTTACTGATGAAATGTACTAGACCAATGATATGAGGTTATGCCGCGTTTTCAAAGTAATGAGCCTCTAGGCAGTACAGCTAGATTAGCCAATAAAAGTGTGAACTGTTGCACCCCACAGCCATAAATTAACCATGAAGACGGTCCCCCACCATACACCAGGCAAGGAAGAAGGATGGCAGAAAACACTACATGCCATCCCATTTGCTGTACCCAGAGCTGCTGCCAGAACTTCAGTCCACGGAGAACAAACAACATGGGCTGGAAATGGCCTTGTGTGATGATGCAGGTTTCACTGCCTACGCATGGGACAGTCTCCTCTCTCAATGCCTACGCACGCACAGGCCTGGCTAGCAGGATTTACCCACTGAACTGCCCTTGGGGACACACTGCACCACCACCATGCAGGAAGAGGAAGGCTGGTGGTTAAGGTGCTGGGTTGTGACTCAGGAGGTCAACATGGGACTCCTGGCTTTGCCACTGGACCATCTCGGGGTACTCCCCCCTCCCCAATTTCCCCAGCTGTGAAATGGGAGGAACAGACCTCTTTGTCTGTCTGGCCTAAACAGATCCTCCACTCTCTGGGGCAGGATCTGTCACTCTGTGTATGTCCAGTGCCTAGCACAAGAAGGCCCTGATCTCAGTTGTGGCCTCTAAGCCTTACTCTAAATAAAAACAACCGTCATCAGACCATGATATTGGTGAATACTAGCTGCGTCAGAGGAAGAGTCAAGACACTCTGGGATAACCGCCTCCTGGGGAACCTTCCTGACCCTACCAGAGGTTGCTTTGTGCCCTGATGCATGAGGTTTTATAGCCCTTCTCACCCACAGCCACATGCCCAAAGCATTCACAACTGTTTCTCCCCCTTTGATGTACGTGAACTGATCCAACTGGGGGACAGCAAGTGGCAGTCTGCCTGTGCAGCAGCAGCAGAATCAAGGGACTCAAAACCACAGTCCCAGCGGAGCGAAGGAACACCCAACCAGCATGGCAGAATGGGTGGTTCATCATGCAACCCGTGACTCAATCCTAGCTGAAAACGCACACTGCTCCACTGCTGCATTTCTGACAGTACCCACATCATCAGGCAACAACTTCGTAACATGATGGACACAGGCAGGTGCTAACAGGGTCAAGGAGCCCAGATGTTCCCCACCCTCTCTTCTAGTGCCACTCGGCTGGGAACCAGCAGCATGGGGAAAGATAACCCACTTTCTCTTCCCACGGATGAGATCCCCTCTGAAGTGCAACTAAAGCTGTTTACTCCAGGGCTGGCAGCTGCCTTGTTGACAGATGCTGCAGATACAAGGCCCTGACTGAGCCCACAGCCCCAGCAGCTGTCGAGAAGGAGCTCACTGTGCAGGGTGGGAACAGCTGCAACCGTGGGACTCTGGATGGGATTTGGGGAGCTGCCCTCACCCAGCTGAAACTGAAGTCACAGACCCCTTCCTGACCAGGGTGCTAGCTCAGCTCCTGTTTTATAACCAGTCTTTGCCCTGCTACTATCTCCGGTACTGACAGTGTATCCAGACAGTCCTGTGCCGTGCCACAGGATCTTGGTGCAGTGCCCCATGGCCATACCAGCTCCTAGTGTTGTCTCTTCCCATCCCACTTGGCCCAGTTGAGGGCAGCTCTGATCAGGTCTGATCACCAGAGAAAGCCAGGGGTGGATTTAACCACGAGGGAGGCTGGAGTAGAAGTTACTGCATGGTGCAGCCTCACTCTGGTCACAGCAAAAGCAGCAAGAGTCCTGTGGCACCTTATAGACTAACGGATTTCATCAAGCATAAGCTTTCATGGGCTTCAATCCACTTCAACTGCATCTCATGAAGTGGATTGAAGCCCACAAAAGCTTATGCTTGAAGAAATCCGTCAGTCTATAAGGTGCCACAGGACTCATGCTGCTTTTGCTATACACAGACTAACACAGCTACCCCTCTGGAAATTTCTACTCTGGTCATAATTACTCACCCGGGGTGGCAGACAGGGCAGCAGGCAGACAGACCTCTTGCTATTCAGTTGTGCCCCTAACAGCACGGCTTGGAGGTGGGGAGAACCAGGAAGGTCAGCTAAGTCTGTAATCCTGGTTCCACAAGTGATGGCCGGGTCAGACTAGACCGGGGAAGGTACAGACACAAACATACAGGATGCCCAATGACAGGAAACTGGACCAATTCCAGCCGTGGATGGGAAAGAGAAGTAACAATGGCCATTGCAGTGCCGTGTGTTTTACTTATTAACCACACAGGGTCCCTGACCGACGGGGGCATGGGGAGAAGGTATTTGCAAACATCCAGAATTGGCCGCATGCTACTGCCTTCAAACTCGTATCATCTGCTACTTCTTGGCACAGAGGTGCTAGCGCCACACTAGCTCTTTACATGTTAAATATCTGTGTCCTGCAGCAGGTCTCACTGCAGAGCCTAGTGAAGTTGGGTCTTGATCTCAGCTGGGTCCTATGCTACTATGGCCATCAGAAGAGACGATTGTTTAAAGGAGCCTTAAGAAGGTGGGCACCTAGATTCTGCTAAAATCCAAACCCAGCTAACAAAAGCCAAACCAAGTGCCATCGCTACTGTGAGGAAATGACTCCAGTGGGTCCAAGATACCACAACAGGCTCCCGCATCAGAAGAAAGGGCTAGGAGAGGACAAATGACCCATATTGCATCCATTAACCTTTTCAGGTCATGGCTAGCCCACAGCAGTAGGAAACTGAGGGGGAAAGCTTGCTTTGCCACTACTCTGGGGACAGACAGACAGAGGGTATCAGTTGTCAGCAGCCCCAATTTTGTTTTGTGGAAAGGAGCCAGCAGAAGTTACACCTGAAAGCAGAGCGGGGTGGGAATCCTCCCACTGGGTGACTCAGTGCGTTATCCCCAGGGAAGCTATTCCAGCTCTTCCCCCCGCACGCCCACCCACCAGCCAGAGAATCAGACAGGAAACAAACAACATTTCGTATATCTGTACTGTTCAGCCAGCAGCCAAGAGGGAGCACCAGTGCTCGGGCCTCCTCCACACATGAGATGGGGGGGCAGACGACTCTCAGGAATGCAGCACAAAAAGTGAGGTAATGCTCGAGACAGCAGAGCCTAGGAATAGGAGGGTGGTGGGACTGACAGTGCTGGGGCCAGGCACAAGACAGTCAGACTCCAGGGGTCTGCGTCAAGGCGAGAGGGACACCATGGAGGTAGAACAGTTCCCCCTCCTTATTTGCCATGCACATGGATTCTCAGAAACACGACCACATCTCTGGCGACTTCATCTTCTGTAGCTGAAGGTAGCTCCTTATTATTTGTATTGCAATAGCACCCTGTCATGGACCAGGACTCTACAGTGCTAGACGCTGTACAAACAGAACTAAAAGACAGTCCCTACCCTGAAAAGCTTCCAAACCGTGAGCAGAACTCTGCCAGGCACAGCTACAACAGCAATCAGGAGCTTGTATTTACACACTGGCCTCCATCCCCACACACCACTGTCACAGTACTGCTCACTACTGCAGTGTGTTCACCTCCGGGGTGCAGCGCAGCCACCAGACAGCAACATCCTGGGCTGCTTTTGGGTAGAAAGAAAGACCCATCCAATTGAAAACACATGGCAGAGGAGGGAACACTGGAGTCAGATGAAAGAGCAGAGCTAGAATTCAGCTTGGAGCCCCAGGCTAGTATCATCTCTCTAGGCAGGGAGCTCTTTAAAGATCATAGAGACAAGGCCCAAGTTTTAACACCTCATTAAAAAAAGAGAGAGCAAGAGGCAAACACAAGCAAGCAGCAGGGCTGCCTGCAATGGGTGCCCAGATACCACGGTGATGGGCAGCCGGATTAAACTCAACCACATGCTAGTTATCTTACATGGCCCACAGGACCCCAACAGGCTGCAAAGGCAGCCACGCGTGTCACCACATTGGGGTTCCTCTGGCCCACAACGATCGGTTTTCTTACCAAGCAAACTCAGCTACCCCCAAGCTCAAATCTCGCACCACTCTGATCCTGTTGGGGCAGGAAGGAAGCAGCCCCTGTGTCTTCCCAGGAGCCTCTCATAGAAGAGAGCTGTGATGGCAGAGAGCCAAAACCATGCAACCTTGGGACAACCCAGGGGTATATGGAGCATGCTCTCTTACTTGCATGCGATAAAGTGAGCTTGATGCTCTACAGACATATTAGTTTGCATTCCATTCTGCAAAACAAACGAGGACAGGACTTTGCCTTCAGGTCTTCCTAGTGCTGCCCATTCCCTGAGAGGAGTAAGGCAACAGAACAGGCTCCAGGGTCAGCGTCATGACTTCAAGTCATGAAGACATCCACCATACTAAACCCTTTTCCCTTAGGCTGCATGATGGACAGGGTGTTCCTGACAATCCCCCCCCCCCCCCCAAAGAAAAAAAGGACAGCCCCCCAGTTTAGAGTTTAGCATCTGTGCAAAGGGCTGGAGAGCAGAGTCTAGACTGCAAGCCCACAGACTGAGTTTACACCGCGACTCCAGAGCATCAGACTCTCAGCAGGCTGGGTTGGGTCAGAGAGGGATTTCCCACTATGCACTGCTCAGTTCTGGGCAGCCATTTATGGTTTTATCTGATGCAGGCAGTGGCAAAGGGCTCGCAGGAGGAATGAATCACCCTCCATGCAAACAAGCCCCAAGTTGCTTTTGGAAATGGGCTTCTGGCTTCAAAGTCACGTGGGCACTTTCGAAAATTTTACCCAGCGTCTGAGTGTGGGAGTGAGAGGGGTATGTTAAGGGAAGAACAGGGCCACTTTTCCTGACAAGGAAGACCATCACAAGACGACTATCTGGTTGTAGAAGCAGAGAAGCAGCCACAGCACCATCACTTAGGGTTTTTACAATGAGCCTGGACAAACACACATTTCTCCAGCTCCCAATACCAGCATCTCCGAGCTTCTCACTGTAACGTATTTATCCTCTCTTTATGGGGCACAGCAGACCTATTATCCGCATTGTCCAGATGGGGAAACTGAGGCACAGAGCAGGAAAGTGACTTTCCAAGGTCACACAGGGAGTCTATGGCAAAGCCTGGAACTCGACACACAACTCCCAGGTCCCAGGCTAGCGCTCCAACCACTGATCCACACTTCCTTGGTAAAGAGAACATGCTTTAGGGAACAATCCTGTGCTGGCTGGAGGCTAGACTGCACACATCAAGCAGTTTATCCCCATTTGCTTAACTGAAAGAAGGCAGTACTTTTAAACTAGATGGGGATGAAGCTTCCACTTCTGAATGAAATCCCTGCTCCCCCTCCTCACCCATCCTGGGAGCCCCTTGCCTACTGATGCTGAAAAGGCAGCATGTTAACAAGACACAGCGAGGAGATGGAATTCCATTCTTGCTCCCAGCCACCGCTGGGACTGGCCTGCTGGCTGGAGTCTGGGCAGCACCTGCATGCACAGAGCCAGGCTTGATTTATGAGCCGTCCCAACCATGAACTCCGTCAAGGGGGTGAGTCTTTCAAAAGGAGCTCAGCCCAGCTGAAATGCAGGGAGGGCAAAATCCACCCCCAGCCTGAGAGCTCCCTGCTCATCTTCCCAGCGACACACACAGGCACTAGCCTGTACTTGAGGATTTGGAGAATAAAACAGATGCACAATCCTCCGACAGAACTTTAGAGTCAGATCCCCTGTTAGTGCACATCAGGGCAGCTCCTCTGGTGTCAGTGAGCCAGGTCCCCTGCTGGTAAAAGGCGGTTTCACTCCAGAGATTCCTGCTGAGCCATTTTTACACTAGGTGCTTGTGCTGGCAGAGCTCTGTCCATCAAGGATCGCGCAGTCACCTCTGACAGACATAGCTGTGCCGGCAGATGACTGCTGTGCATGCCTCAAAGGTGATACCCAGGCCTCCTCCTGCAGAAAGCCTTGCCCTTTATATTTGCTTGCTGCTCTCTAGGAAAGCAAAGATTTCCATTTCACTCCTTTCCCATCATGGAATATCAGAAAAGAAAAAAAATTGATGACGAGCAAATCGTGGGAGCTTCCCTCAACTATCACAAATCAGAAGCAATTCTGATGCAAAGAATGGCGCTGAGTCCCCAAAATGCAGAGAGCATGCGACATACTCAGTTGACCAGGCAGTGCAATGCATTAGAGTAGTTAACACATCAAACCCTCCTAGATCCAGATCAGGAGAGCGCGTAAGAAAAAAGTTACACAGTTCAACTAAATGCATCCATTGTAATCTGTCTCCTAAGCACCCTAAAATCCCCCTTCCATCCTGCAGTGCGAATCCCACCAAACACCACTGATTTATTGTTCAAGCAATACATTTTTCTACAGGCTACATGGGACTTTAAGACCTGGCCCCCAGGGGTGGCACATTCCTGAATCCAAATGTAAGCGTGCAAACACTAAATCACCCCCTCCCATACTAACACTGACCGCGCTGTTCTGCTTGCTCCAACTAAGTCCTTTAACTTGTAGCAGCCAGGGCCATGTCCAGCTAGTCACCTCATTCCCTCTTGCACTGTCGTTCCCCCCCGCCCCCATCATGCTGCATGAAAGGGGGTTTTACTCTCACTCGGGAGTGTACCACGTCTGCCCTGCTCCGGAAGTGGATCATGATGTGGTGGGATGGAGAGGAGGTTGCAGTGGAAGGGCGAGAGGATGAGAGAGAGGTACAGAGGAAGGGAGAAGGATGGGATTAAGAAAGTGGGGCAGAGACTGGACACAGAGGAGATGGTGAGACTTGATATGGAAAGGCAGGAGATGCCTAGGTCAGCTGGAGGTAGGATGAGCAAGGGATGAATGAAACAGAGACATGTGGCGACAAAGGGGCAGGAGAAATAGAGCACTGCCTGGAAGACATAAGGAAACATGGGCTGGTGACAGGATGAACCTGTTAGTGACAGATGCAGATGAGTAAGGAGCAGGGAAAACAGGCTGGGGCACAAGTCGCTGGAGGGCTACTCACTAGGGCAGATGAGTGCCTCTTTGGCCGTGATGCTCTTGTTACAGGCGAAGCACATGGTCATGCCGGAGACGGTGATGGTGGTGAACTGGTGCCCATTGGTGTAGCGGGCGTCCTTGTCCTTGCTGTCCTTCTCACGTTCCTTCATCTTTTCTCTCTCTTTGTTCTGCTTGCCAAGAAAAAAAAGAGAAGATTAAAGCATCAGCTCCAGAGAGGAGATCCCCATCTGCTTGAGAGCACACAACCACCCTAGAAACATCTCACCCATGAGGGCCTCTCTACAGCATGCGCCCTCTGAATAGTCCGTCTCTCGGTCAATCGCTTTGCATCCCAGCTCATGGCTCTGACTGGGGGGATCCAGGGATGTAAACCCTGTTTGGGCACCAGCAAAACCAGCCGACACAGCAAACAGATTGACCCCTGGCATGCAAAGTTGATGCTTGTGTAGTCCTCAGGTGGTGGTGGTGGTGGGGTGTTACTGGATCACCAGATCCCAGCCAATGTCAGGTCCAGTAGGACAGTTCCACCAGGATGGGACGTGGGGGCTAGAAAAGCCACAGGTCAAATTCACTGCATGGAGCTACGAGGAGAAAGACAGCGCGAGGAGGAGACAGGGAGAAGACACTCTGTTATTTAAAATCTCCTCTACTTCCCTGGTTCTGATAACCATGACAACCGTGAGTCTGTTTCAGAAATATCCCCTACCCTGCCTGTGAGTGTGGAGACTACAAACAGCAGACCATATTGTGGAGGAATGCCCCATCTGCTGCCTCAAAGGAGGACGGGTCTCCCTCAACCCCCTGACCGACTGCACTGGAACGGCTGAGGTCAGCCACATTCAATTGCTGAGTGAATGTTCACATGGAGCCCCACACCACATGCGAGGAGACCTCCTACTCCTGGCACTGATGTCTCAAGGCATACAGTGGCACACAACCAGCTATGAAGGAACAACCCTGAGGAAAGACTCTATCCTGTAAAGCAAGCAGCCCAGCCACCCTCTGTCAAGCTGGGTGGGGGAACTGGACTGGGAAGTTCAACAAGGAAGGACCCACAAAAAGCCCCACCGTGTAGCAAGTCTCTTAGTAATGCTTTAGATGCGTATCCGGTGCCTTTCGTATCCCACAGGGTCCCCTGACACCGTGCAACACTCATGTCACCTCTGGAGTGGAGGACAGGAGCAAATCACTCTTCATGGTGAATGGACATCTCAGTGTGGGCTAGCCCATCCTGGTATTTAAAAACATCAGGGGCTTTAAGACTGGGCCAAGAGATCACAGTACGGTCAGTTGTAGGGGCCACATTTCAGCTGGCCAGCCAAGACCTGAGATGACCCCACAGGTCAGCTTTCAAACCCGATGAGTATGCCTCAAAGTTAACTGGCAAAACCTTCCATGCTGCAGCATTCACGGCAGGACTCTCCGAGATCGCATGTGATGACACCAGGCAGCAGAGGCTGGGAGCTGGTGAGCCAAAGAGAACGACATGGTCTGGGTCCTGCAGTCCCACTCAAAAACCACCAACCAACCACTACCCCCCTTTATACTAATTTCAGCAGAGACCTGGTTCTTCTCTACCATGCACAGGACACTACAGCCTGTAGGGAAAGAGAATCACAGTCCTCGTGATAACTAGTGGCCAAGCTGGACACGGAATCCATGACTCCTGATTTCTATTCCTCTGCTCTAGCCACTAGGCCATATTCCCTCCCTAGAATTAGGAAAAGAAATCAGGACTCCCAACTTGCAGTCCCCTACTTTAACCCTAAAACTATCCTCAAGGGCCTGAAAGAGAACCCAGGAGTCCTGTCTCCCCATTTTGCTACTGTGCATTCAAGCACTGGCTGGAAGTTTTCACTCCTACCACCCACAAAGGTTAGAATTTGAGTTTCAATATAAATGGCGAATTAGTGATTTACCCTAATTCAGGGTGAGGTTTTATTTTATTTCAGTAGAACCATGCCTCTCCACTTTTGCCGCAACGCCCCCATTGTTCATGTATGTGGCCTGGAGGTTTGAAGAACACAAACCCTGCAAAGACTGGAAGCCACTATGGGGTAAGGCTCTGGACTGGGTACAGGCAGTTGGTTGTCATGGCACCCTCCCTTCAGAAAGAGGAAATGAGCCCATTGCTTCCTGTTGCACAGCTCTGAGTCCCAGCTAGTTCTGATCTAGTCATTTTAGCATTATGAGTCTTGGGGACAGAAAACAGACTGTTAACCCCCAAAGCTGCAAAATATTTAAATTGCAGAAGCACCTACAGCCTGCAAAGAGATCCAAGCCCCATGGTGCAAGGTGTTGTAGTTTCACGGTGAGAGACAATCCAAGGGGTTGAAAGTTTAGAGAGAAAAAAGACAGAAAGGACAGGAAGGAAAACTGAGGCACAGTAAGGCAAAGCAAATTGGCCAAGGGTCCTCATCAGGTCAGTGGCAGGGCTTGGAATAGAACCGCCTCCTACTCGGCATCAATGCCACCTCTTCCTACAGTGCGGTCTGTTGTCATTAATCTCTGCCTAATTTAGATTCCCCACTGAACAGGGAACATTGCTCTCATGCGTCCATAAAGCACACCCACAGCTCTTTGCAGCATAGGAACAAGATTTTGCCCTTACAGAGCCCTTTTCTCTCCACAACCTCAAGGCACTTGAAGAGAGACTTCTCAAAAGTTTGGACGATGGATCAGACTCTGCATAGAGCCTGTGGAAAGACAGAACCTGCACCGGACACTTATCTAGATCACCACCCTCTGCTTTTCCTAAACTCTCCAAGTGTTAGCATTTGCCTCCAACAGGTCTGAAGCAGGATCTCTGATCCAAGCAGTGAGGATCTCCAGAGTCTCAGCTCCGGTCAGAACTTCATACACTGAGCCCACCCAGCTGTTTAACTTAGAACTGCCTGGGGCAGGAGGATTGCTCCCTTGGGCGGCTGAGCCCCCGATCTCAAGCCCAATCCGGCTGGAGACCGGGAGAGGTGAGGCCCCGCATGACCCAGGGCACTGGCACTGGGATTCGGGGCATGGGCCCCTCAGGTCCAAGTCACAGTGCTGTCAAACTGCCCAGAAAAGCTTCATGCCCCCAGAGCTGTCACAAGGCTCAGCAAAGGGTCTTTTGCACTCAATAGGCAAGACCTAGCATTTAGCAGCTTAAGACAGAGCAAAGAGTGGACACCACACCCAAATTCTTAACTCCCATTAGGACTGTTGCTTGGAAAAGGGTCTCTATACCTCCAGCAGACCCACCAGAGTGGAAGGATGCTATTGTTTTAAGATTAGCAGGTCAGATCCTCAGCTGGTGTAAACTGGAACTATTCAGATTGCATCAGCAAGGGATCTGGCTCCCTCCCTCCCTGGGGAAACAGTCAGCCGACTCAACCAGCTTCCCCAGCAATTGTTGCACAGTCTCTTAGCACCTTTGGTTAGCTCTGTTCTGGCATGATAGCAACCAGCCAAGAAGGGAGCTGAAAACTAACAATTTCAGAGTAAAATTGACAAGATCAGAGAGCAGGAGCCTTGTTATTTTCAATCCCCCACAGCCCACTGGCAGGAACAGAAGGCTGGTGGGTTGTTTTGGCATTAACTCAAAAATCTCATCCCCTTGGCTTCTCGGGCTTCCTGAGAATTTGAGGTGAGGGAGCTGCTACCTCATGCAGATGACTAGAAAATGATCTCTGCAGATGACAACATGGGGCCTCGAGCTCTCACAGGTCAGGACTTTGCCCTTCTACTGCAAGGGTCAGGAAGGAATTCCAACCCTGGCTCCCATGCAAAATTAAGCACCATGGTAAGGAAGTGCTGCCTTCCTCCAAGGCGTCAGACACTGGCATAGACAGACCAGAGGGTTCCCCTGTTACTAAACACCCTAAAGCACTTGCAAGCAGAGCAATAAAGTCTAACCCACAGGATTTAATCATAAGAGGCTTCCCCACTTAAAGGAGATTATAAAGCCAGAGTTGGGGGGGGGGGAGAGCAGGCTGCATGAAGACAAAGGAGCCATGTGCCCATTTTCAGTGTATGTGGAACCCTCCTGCTCCAAAAGGCACAAATGCAGATACGGCTCCAAGTCTGCATCCAAGCCACAGGCACAGACACTCGGTCCTCTCCCGTTGCTGGATTCAGTTCAGCTTTATGTTCCCCAAGACGCTTTGATTCGATAAGCCCAGTGATGAAGGGGTCGCTACTGCTGGAAATAGGGCATTTTCCTGACAGTCCGTTCTGCTCTGATAAACAGATGGCTTTTCCGTCTCCCAGCCAGGTTTGTCCCTTGAGGGGGATGGGAAATAAAGAGGACAGATTGGACTATCAAATAGGATGGGGGTCAAATAAGCCCTCTGCTCTGCTCCGTTTCTCTTGGCATTACCTCCTTTCAACCACAGCAAGCGACGGGATGGAATGAGGAGCTGCTGAGCTGTCAGATGAGTCGCCTATATTTTCCCTGCCCTGCTCTGATCCAACAGAGCTGATAACCTGGGTGTTGGGAGGATAGGAGGGGCAGGTAGCACAGGAGTTTTGGCTGGGGCAGAGAGAGGAAAAAGGGACTAGCACCTGCCCCTGCAGAATGGCTGACTCAGTCCAGTTGGTTCCCGACTCATCATCCATCCATCTTCAATTCCTAGGCACAGTCTCTTGCATATGCACCCCCCAAACACATGCTGTGCCCCTTCAGAGCTGTCCAATGGATATAAATGAGCAGATCAAGGACTCTGGGGCCAAGGCAGACAGCTGTGCTAAGAGGGCAGGAATGCCAGGGGGAGGAGTGGGAGCTTAAAACAGCTCTGCACAGAAGAGGAGGGTCTCCTCCCCCTCCATGCTGTCCTGCACAGCCATACAACATCTGGTTAAAGTCATACAGCACTAAGATGTACCAAAGGGAGAACACCCAGGGATTTAGCAGAGAAGTGGGGGAAGATGCCATGGAGCCAGTTTGTGGAGTGGGGGATGGACGGTATCAGGCAGGGAGAGCTCCACAGGCTCTGCACTCTATGGGGAGAGTCAACTGTTCTCACACAACACTCCCAGCCTTGCTCGTGGGGGAAAAGCAAGGGAAGGACAACAGGGTGCCAGGTAAACTCCCCATTTGCTGTGCATTATTCCTTGGCTGGCTCCAAAGACGAAGCAACAACCAGCCACGGGACATCACTATCCTGGCTGGGAGCTGCACATCCACCACAATGGAGCCTGCACTGACATGCCACACTTCACACAAAGGGATCAGAGTGGCAAAGCCAGGCCAAAAGGTTGGGCTTGATGGCAGGTGCTGGTGGCAGTCTGTGAAACACAGCATCTAGTTAGAGCTTATCTACTCCCTTCTGGTCCTGAACGCCATGACCCTGATAGGATTCAGGGCCCTCTCCTCCAGGGTTTACAGATGCAGTTGCCCACTCTACCCCATAGCAGCTGCCCCAAGCAAGTGCAATATCATCATGCAACAGGCAGTGCCTAGACAGAGAGGTCCCCTGGGGGAACGGAAAGTAGCAAGACCCCATAAGAAATAAGCTGGGCCCCAGCCTGTAAAACGAAAGCCATCATTGCACCAGAGGCCCATCTGCCGGGGAAGGAGAACAGGATGGGAGTGGGGGTAAAAGGGAAGGGAGCTCACCCACTCTCCGATAAGGAGCCGCTCTACCCCACAGCTGTCCCTGATCGGGGAGCAGAAACAGCAGCATATCATGGCCCAGAGAGCTCCGATCTGTAAACCATCCTACCCTGGTTCCTGGCAACTAACCGGGGCTTCCTGCCAGCCGGAGACACTGCCAGCCGAGGAACAGGGAGGGCGGCAGTGGCTCTGGACAAAACATCAGTCCATTGTCCTGGGATTTATTTGTTCCTGGCACCTTTTTTTTTTTTTTTTTTAAAGAGGGATCCCCCCCAAACACATGCAAGCTGGACTTTGGTGGCTATGGATTCTCAGCTCACGCTACCTTCACCCTCCCCCAAACGGAAATTGGGATTAATTTATTCTCCTGGAACCACATTCTCTGCTCTGCTAATCCTGAGTTCGGATATCGCTGGCCACAGTTCTCAGATGCTCTACTCATGTGCTTATGGCTGGAGCCAAGGTATTCCAGTCTTGCAAGACCCTGCTCCCAGCATAAATTGCAGCAACCCCAAGGCTGCACTGGGTTACACTCTGGTGCCTCATGGGCTTTGGGAAGCAGAGAATATTCATAGTGCAGTGCACTTCAGCCACACCAAAGCTGCAAGGTCCTTCCACTAGATCCACACTGGGCGGGAAAGATTCTCAAGGGATTGTTTCCAGTGGTCCAAGACCCCTTCATGCTGCCAGAGCAGCCTGTAATGTGACAAAGAACCAGGGTCAGTTGATTTCATGGAAATTCACCAGGGCGTAACACAGACCCAAATCTGACTCACTTCCACCATGTGGAATATCCAAGCAGCCAGGATGAGCAGAAAGGCTGCTTGTAGTCTTGGGAGTGGAGACAGGGTTGGACATTTGTACTGAAAAGCCAGAGATAAGCTCCAGGCCCAACAAATTCCAAAGGGGCAGTGTGACAAAGTGCGATTTTCTCCCAAGAAAGCTCATGCGATAAACAAATGTGTCAGTCTTTAAAAGTGCCATAGGACTCCTTGCTTTTTTTGCCCAAAGAACTCTTCCTCGCTTCACCTGGAGAGCAGAGATTCGCAGGTCTTGCCTGGCAAACTCAATCCACCATTAAAAGCCACTGATAACAGAAACCACAGAATGCAAGAGACTTGCATCTCTGCTTAGCTGCATAGGTCTTAGGATTTCAAAGGGTAAAAACCTGCTTCCCTGAAAGACGTCATCATAAGAAAACGTAAAGATTTCCTCTGCAGTGGCCCCAAAAATCCTCATCCAAGAAGACAAGGAAGGCACTATTTTGTTCTTATGATACTACCTTGCAGTTCTCTCTAGCCCCTTCCACCAAAGGATCTCAAAGCACTTCACAAACATCAATGCATGTCCCTAGGAGATGGGGTGGATGATACTAAAACCATCTGGTAGACTGTGAAACACTGCTAAGAGCGCCTCCCTGCATTATGTGTGTGTGAGGATGATAAATACATTATAGACATACATTGGTGATGCGTGCCATTGACACTTTAAATAAATAGCTCCAATGGGGTAACCGTGTTCATATGCAAATTTGACAATGTTGTTGCAGAGCTAAATAAGGACTTGTGATTTGACCTCATCTTCCTCTTTATGCTGCTCCAGAGGCATCGCTGGCGCTGGGCACCTGGGGCACGTGCCCCAAATCCCAGCGCTGGTGTCCCGCCCAATTGGGCTGGAGATCCGGGGCCCAGCCGCCCGCGGAGGCCCCGTCCCCGGCCAGGGATGCAGGACCCCACTGCCTGTGGCCACTTGCCTGCCCTGTCCCCAGCCAGGGGGTGGAGCCTGTGGGCCAGGGGCGGGGCTTGGCTCCGGCCCGGGCCTGGGGTCCCTCCCTGGGCCAGCGACGCCCCTGTGCTGCTCCCCAGTGTTTGAATCTTAAAAGCTTTGATTTGCTGTTACACTGTGACTTGATCCCACCACTTACATATCCTTGCATTTACCTTCCCTCCCATTCTGTAAGCTCCCTCATCTTCAAAGCATCTGATGAAGTGGGACTTTCTTCCCCAAAAGCTCATGCAATGAAGAAATTTGTTAGTCTTTAAAAGTGCCATAGGACTCCTTGTTCATTTTAAATAAGTAGATGAGGGTGCCATAAGAATCCAGAGGAGGGACTTGTCTACATAATTTTATAGTACCTTTATACCAGTATAGCTAGTCCACTATGGAAAGGAGAATAAGCTATGCCAGCATAAGACTCCTTTATACCATCTCCAGTAGAGGGTTATACTAGCATAACTTTGGGTTGATGGGCTGTTTACCAAAACATTAAGCCCTTGACCAAAGTTGTTAAATTGGTTCACAAAACAGGGTTTAGTGCAGGTCTAAATCAGATGCCTTTTTCTCACTGAAATAGACTGTAAACAAAAATGGGCTTTGGAAGAAAAATCTAAATGTTTTGCAAAAATAGATGAATTTCACTGAAGCTTTTTTGTTGTGAAGGTGTAGTTTAAAGCCGCCCCCTTTAAACAGGAAAAAGGTGAGAGAAGGTTCTTTTTATTACTCAAAAAGTGCCCTGCCCTGCCCCCCCCCATTATTTTTTTTTTTTAAATTGTATAGGGGAAAAAACTTTTCCTGCCACAAAATATTTTTGTGAAAGATACTCATATTGCCCTCTATGAGCTGAGGGGAGAATCCTTTTTGGTAGGTCAGTGGGAATGAGTTTGGTAGGTCTCTGCAGGTTCTGAAGGGTCTGCCTCATTGAAACCACCACAACAATAGGCTCAGACCAGACCACTCATGGAGGCAACGGTTCAACTGCAGAATCAGTTCTCCATACTCATGTCATCTGAGATGTACAGTCATCCCTTACTGTGGGGGCAGTGAGTGTATGGCCAGAAGCACTTTTCCCAGAAGCCAGTGGTTTTTGTTCCAGACAGAAAGACAACCCTCCCCTATGTGAGAAAGGCTTACTTCTCTAAAACAACAAACCCTTGATCTTATACCACTTTTCATCACCAGATCAACAAAAAATGTCAGTGTCATTATTGCTATTTTACAGAGGGGAAACAGGCACAGAGGTATACCTGGGAGATTAGCAATGGGACAGGGAACAGAACCCAGAAGTTCTGAGTTCCAGTCCCTTGTTGGGCCATCCACAAAGCCATGCTGCCACCTCAGAAGTTCAAACCTTCTAGTACACACTTTTTCAGTATGTGACGCAAACATCAAGGGTTTGGCCACACGTGGTCCTCCAGCCAACAAAAACAGGGTTATGTGGGCAATTATATTCTGCCTCCTAAAATTCTCTCTGCCCCTATCGGAGACACAATTCTTCACTTCCTGTTTTGAACTCTCCTGCTGCGTTGCTTTGCAGCTGTCAAACAGCTGCGCCGTTCCACCCCAGAAGCCATATTTCAGTAGCAGAAGTGATCCCTGTAGAGCATTGCTGTATAGATTTAAAACTGCTGCCCTGTTCCCCCCAAGAGACAGCTGCACTAGAGCAAGAAAGAGTTCCTCTCTCAGGCCACTTATTCCCCCATCTCTTGACGTCACAGGCTGGCTGTCATATCAACGTGTTGAAGAAGGGAGGAGTGGGCAAAATCCCTAAGAGGTAAATAATAAAATCCCACAAAAGGAGTAACATCTTTGAAGTATTTCTAATACATCAGCAGCCACAATCCACTCAGGCTAGGTGAGTCATCATGACATATTAAGATGACCATCTCTGCTCCAAACAGCTCATCCTTGAAGAACATTATATGTGGGCCCATCTACCAACTCCCCCCACAAGACTAGTGGCATATCTGTATTTAGACAGCAAAAAAGGAGTCAGAGGCAGCAGGAAGGCAATTTGTTTGCAACTTCCAAAGGGATAACCGTGTTAGTCTAGTCCAGCAAAAAAAAAACAAAAAACAACCAAGGAGTTGTGTGGCACTTTTGTTTGCAGCACTACTGGGAAGAGAACCCAGGTGTCCTGATTCTTGGGTGCCAACTGGACAACTCTGCCCGCAAGCAGGAGAATATTAGGTCCCAGAGGACCAAAGATGCGTGAAGCCAAACTGCCCAGGTTTGCTAGGAAGGTCTGGACTCTGAGGGAGGCTTCCCTGTTTCTAGAGCTCCTTGCTCCACGCCCCAGGGCTGCTCCTGATCCATGTCATCCAGGCTCCAAACCAACACCCGTCATCAACATAGCACCAAAAGGACTGGGGAGAAAGCAATAGGATCTGAGCCACATCGCCACAAAATCATCCTCCGTCTTATGCCACATGCTCCCCTCTAGCCTATCCACCCCCACATCTCTTGCCACACACATGCAAGGAAAACATGTAGGAGACCTGCCTCAATTGACATCTACAGAATCAAAGCCCCCAGCTGCCTGCGAAGACTTCAACCCTGGGAAAGGGCTTGACGGAGCCTTCTCTGCCTGTACAATCCACAGGCAGGGGGCAATAGAGCCAGGCCACCTCGATCCATATAACCATCATATAGCCTGGGCCCCACCTCCTGTGGCGAAGGGGTGGGTCGGGAATGTCAGGCAGAGCTTTATAGCTTTCTCATGCTTCTGGGGTCTGCCCGAGCTCCTGGGAACAGAGCCAGGCAGGCGAGGCAGGAATCTCTGGTACCCTGGTGATCAGGGATTGAGTTTACACCTCACCATACTATATTTTCACACTCTTTCCTACAGCTCTCAAATTCAGGCTCTGAACTGATCACCGCAACCGTAACTCAAGGAACAGCCACCCAGTTGGGGTTTTTCGCTCTTGTTTTGGGTTAAAACCATAACACTTTTACCCAACTCCTCTCAGAAGATTCAAATGATTTAGTACAGGCAGTCTGAGCATTTGGGTTTGTAATGAAACCTGTAAACAGGGCACTCTTCTGGCTGGGTGTGCCATGAAGCAGTTAAAGCAGGGCAACCAAGGATCAGGACTCCTGGGGTCTGTTTTACATGATCATTCATGGCAGCAAGAAATGTCTGTGAAGTTGGGAGAGCTGTGAATACAGCCCAGGGAGACGGACTCCCAAGCCTTGCTCTATTCCTACACCACAATTCCCTCCTGCAGCTGGGAAGAAAACCCCAGAATCCTGCCCTCGTGGCCCCCTGCTCTAGCCACTAGTCCATACTCTCCACACTTAGATCTGCTCCAACTATTAGATAGCACTGACTTGCAATTCCTCCATCTACTAAAAATGCACAGAAAGCACATGACCACCACCTTCCCACAACCTCCCAAGCATCTCCCAAAACCTTGAAAAAGGCAGGGTTGTAGGGAAGTCAGCACTCTTTTCCAGTTCTGGAAGAAGAGTGTGATTTTGTAATGGGAGGAGGACAGAGATTAGGATACCACACAAATCTCCAGTGCAAGCATTCACCTCCGCACCTCAGTTTACCCCTTTGTAAAATGAGAGGAAGAGAAAAATCATGCGCGCAGCCTGCACAGAGCAACCATGATGATTAATTCATTTGTCTCTCAGAGCCGCAGATGAAAGGTGCTATGGGAGCACAGAACATGCCTGGAGGGTCTGAGAGCTGTAGGCACTGGGGTCCGTTAGAGACCCGAAGGTGATGGGCAAGAATGCGGGAGTGGAACAAGCATTAAGGAGGTGGAGAGGGAAGACAACAATGGGCAGAGAATGGAGACTCCCTGATGCCACTTATCTCTCTGAACAATTGCTCTGGCCGAGCTGTCACCACTTGGCCGTTCCAGGCACTGTGTGGGTCTAACAAGAGGCAACCACCTCATGCCAGAGCCAGCATGCCGAGAATGGAAGTCGCTCACTGCCTCATTTCTAGGCACAGCTCTGCCACCTGTTTGCTCCCAGGACTCTTGGTACCATGTGTCCTCAATGGGCACTATGAGTGCTCGGCTCCTCTCAAAGCTGGCAGCTGCAAGCATCAACTCCAAACTCATAGCCACTTCTGAAAATCCAACACTCAATTATGGTGCCTCAGTTTCCCGCTTCTTGACTGCAAAGCAGAGTCGCTAATGCTGAAACGGGTTTGCAGGCAAGATACAGAAGTATCATCATTTAGGTACAGCAGATCAGCAGCTGCAAATTTGGCTGGGAGACAAACCCAACCAGATGGATCATCACCACCAGACAATCGTGATGCCTAGAGCCCACTTGACAGGAATGAATTCCACTGGTGCCCACAGACCCACTTCAATGTTTGCAACCATTGCTGGTGACAGTCAGAGGTAAGGAGATACACATTGGGGTGGCCGAGACGCAGTTTGTGTTAACGCCTACAATAGGTGATCAGTGCTCATGGTTAGGCATACCTTCTGTACAGCAGCTAGAACAGAAGACTCACAGCCAGGACACTTGAGTACTGTTTCCCACTCTCGAGGTAGTGCCACACAGTGACTACAATGGGCAAGCAGGAGTCAATATAGTTGGGGTATGTTCCCATCTCCAACACTGAGCTCATGCATGAGATCAGGCATCAACAGGCACCCAACACAACTGGCTGCTAGCTAGCTTGACTAGTTTTTCCAACTCACTCTGTTTAGCAAAAGGAGGGGAAAAGAGGTGTGAGACAGGAGGCCAGGTAACAAAAGGGGAGCTGCCAGACTGGGGGCGGTAAGTGGGTTGAGCTACACCCTCGCAGGGAACTGGCTGGGTTTGCTCTCGTCCATGGTGTGTCAAGATGTGGGCGACTCAAAGCCTGCTGTATGTAGCACACATGCTGATACATCTTCACTGTTCATATGTCATCCTCCTCCTGGAAAGTCGTTCTGGCATACAGCCATCCAAATGAAGCATCGCTCATGCACAGACCAATCTAAGGGACATGCATGTCTTGCTTCCTTCCTGTGGTCAGCTACTAGCTAAATGAGGCCCTATCTAGTCAGCCCAGCGAAGGGAGACAGTGTGATCTCAGTCTCTGGGCTGGGACTCAGAAAACCTGGCTTCTAATCCTGGGTGCCCTACCACTGGCATACTGGGTAACTCTGGTTCTCAGCCTTTGTTTTTTAGATGGTCATTTCTTTAGGGGCAGAGGCTGTTTCTCACTCACGTGCATGTACAGCACCTAATACAGTGGGCCAGATCTTGGCAGGGTCCCTAGGTTTTGCTGCAATAGACATCACAGCCAGCCGCAAATCATTAGGCTGGCTTTCCCTATAGCCAGCAGTCCTGACATCAAGACTGTGGCTCAAATGCAACTCATCCAGACTCTTGCCAGAAGTCGGCGGCACAAGAGCAGCATCCATTTCATTAGTGCTGTGCACCTTATTAAAGCTACTGGAAGGACGGACTTTCATAGCCTGGGGGAGAAGAGGCTAACTGACATTTGTTTGGACTCCCCACCCCAGTAAAAACCCAGCCAAAAGAAAGTTTGACAGCACTTTCATGACCTGCTCTAGTCCATATTTTCTAAAGGACACATGCTCAAACACCTCCTGAAATCAGACATGCTCTACAATTGAAAGGCTTGCTGCTAACTGTATCAGTTAATAGTGTGATTCAATTTTGTTTTTAAAACCAATACAGTCACCCTGGAAGAATCCCCAACATTGACATCGGCCAGTAGTGCAACCTCTCATAGATCAGTGTCTCAGACTAGACCCCATCCCTGTACAAATCCACCATACTAGTCCCTTTTGGGAAAAAAATCTTAGCTGTGTTTCACTTCTTAGCTCACCAGTGTCCCAGCCAAGCTCCCCTTAGCCACTTACAGGCAAAACTACAAATGCACAATATGGAATGCAGAGGAATCCACCCCAAAAAAACTTTAACCTCCAGCTTCTAAGATGTTAACAGGAAGACACAAAGAGGGTCAGAAGAGCTGGAAACAAATGACACCCCTGACCCATCTCTGGCCCCCTACAAAAAACAGACTGCAAGCAAACCCGGGTCCTGTTATCAGCTGCTCCAAAGAGTGCTACAGCCGATCCTTGTCTTTATCTGGGCAACAAGAGCCAGCAACAGGGCTTTCAAAGGGGGCCATTGTTCCAGAGGTAGGGACAGGTGGTCTCTGCACAACTTAACCCGCCAGTAAGCCAACCAGCACACAATGAGAACAGACAGGAGCCGAAAGATCTTGCTTACAGATCTCCTCGCCCTGCTGGAGTTATTAATTCATGGATTTTAAGGCCAGAAGGAATAAGTGTGATTGGGATAGCTGCGTACCGCAGCTCTGCTCTATGATGGAGACTGGTCAGCCTGATACATTGCTCTATGAGGTAGACTAGTCAGCCTGGGTTTTTTTGTTTTGTTTTGTTTTAAAGTAAAAAAGTAAGTGCCTTAAAATCCACACACTGACTTGGATTGTCTTGCAAACTGCAGTGCACTGTGGGGACCTGGAGTAGGGCTGATGGGTCAAATTTGAGGCCTCAAATAGGTGCTTTTGAGGTTAAGCCCCTTAGAAATCATGTGACATCAGCTAACTTGACTCGTGCACAGCACAAGCCAGAAAATCCATCCAGTGATTCGTGCAGGCAGGTGGGGTTTTAGACCCTACCTCTAGTGATGGGACCAAAAGCTTGTAAGTTACAGCTGAATCTGGTTAAACTGCAGAACCAGTACTGCCAACTTCCAAGGCTTCATTGGGAGTCTTGCAATTGATGGTGATTGCATTTTCTTTTAGAGCCCCAGCTCCTGGAGTCAGGGTATGATGAAAGACTCTCAGCTTTCCTTTAAAATTGGAAAACATTTCTAAGGGGCAAAACAAATTTAAAAACACAATCCCCTAACCCTGCAGACAAGTATAGAGGCAAATCAAATGATCCCCCCTATCTTTTAAAGAAATTTGATTTTTAAACAGAATCTCATCATGGGGGTAGGGGCAGGGGAGGGCTGACTCATGCTATTTGAAGTTTTGCTTAGTAAACCTGTGCACTTGCAGTGTCCAGCGCACCAGGGTTCTGATCTCTGTTAGGCACTGCCATAGTACATATAAACAACAAATTGCCCAATTTAGATTATTTCACCCCTTCTTCAGAAGATATTTTGCCCCTTCTCACCTCCCTTAAAGAGACATGTAACACAACAGCATAGCCACTCTCCAGCTCCACTCCCTGCAGGTTGGAAACAAAGCAATCTTTCAAATGGCCAGTTCCTTCCTCTCCTTAACTTTGCAACAAAAAAATGCACTTAAACCCAAACAAGCAGGGAGACGCCAGCAGACTTTAGGGGGTTGGGAGATCTAGCTAAGGCAGAGTTTGACCAGCAGCACAACTGGCTCCTTTCAGACGGGAGATGAAAGCAGAGACACCAGCCTCCAAATCACAGGTTCCCCATTCAGCACCCATGACTTCACCTTTCCAGCAAGACCCCAGCTCACAAAAGCCCCTTTAAGCCAGATGTCGGTAGACACAAGAGGCCCAGTATGGAGCACACAGAGCAGACCTGGCATTACCCACTCCCTGCATTCAACATGCATGTGTTAAATCCCACACCTCACCTCCAAATCACCAGATTAAATTTGAAAAACCATGAGGTTTTAAAAATCAGTAGTAAGGTAAGTATGTTTTTATTTGTCTTCTAGGTTTTGGGAAACTGGGGGGGGGGGGGGTTTTCAAGATTTGAAGTTTTCTCTGTAACCATGAGAGAAAGAAACTCATGAGAGGATTTTGTATAAATGCTGAGATTCAGGCATCTCTAACACGATTCCAAGAACTGGGGATCTAAGGAAACACACCAAATGCCAAGTGACTTTGGATAAAATTGCAGGCGTTGGTAATGCTGTCACTCCATCCACTTCTCAAAGGAGTTTATAAGCTCTATTATGCCTAGCCTCTCTCACCAGGACTCTACATCAGCCCCAGTCCTCTCTGGCTTTGTCCAGGGTCTCAGATACCAGTTTGGATGCCCAGGTGGGAGAAGCTGTGGCTTATGCTGAGTACCAGTAGGGAGTGCAGAGGAAGCCTTTGTCTTAAGTGGAGATGGGTCCAGAGCCACTGAGAGGAAATTTCCCAAAGCTCCAGCAAGTCCAGCCCCATTAAACTTTGGTTCTGTCCATACAGGAGATGAAGTCCTCAGGGGTTTCCACTGAGCAGCTCCCCCACAGTCTGTTCCCACAGGTGTCATTGCCCAATATTCAAGGTTTCCACATCAGGATGAAGGACTACAGCCCAGTTCTTCCAAGGCTAAGCAAATTCATTCTTCCCAGAAGTGCCTGAAAATGGCCTTAGATCTGCCTCTGGCACCCAACATGCCTTCTAGGACCAGATCTGCCAGGAAAGGCCCAAAGCTGTGTTCCTAACTCCTGGTCTGGCCTGCTCCTATTGGCAGACGCTGCTCAGCCAAACATGAGGAACTGGCCAGGGCCATTAACCCTCCTGTGGGGAACTGGGCTGTGAGATTTGGTGACGCCTCTGCTCATGGGGGTTGGGCATCATTGCCCTCTCTGCTGAAGTGGACTGGAGGATACAAATGGCTGCCCAGTGTCCAGCTGGATGGATGCCAGCCTAGGGCTGGAGTGGGCATGCTGCTGGGGCAAGCTGGGCCAGCTGCTACTCTGCAGACTCCAGCAGCCAGCCGAGGGCAGGGGGCGCCACTGGGACGGACTGGCTGATGCTGCTTTGGAAGTAGGTCAGCAACACGGTGTGAGCTCTTGCAGTGGACAGCGGGGTGCAGAGCACTGTTCCCTCTAAGCTGTGCGTGTGCACGCAGGTCATGAAACCTGCGCACACAAAAAAATAAAGTGCACACAAAAAAATTCAATAGTGCTAATATTGGTGCTCACAAAGAAATGTTTTTCTGCGCATAAAGAAATTGTTTGCGCACACAGTCTACGAGTAATTAGAGGGAACATTGGTGCAGAGTCCAGGCTGGGGGCTGGGACTCTGGTCAGCCTGGGGTGAAGAGCGCCAGTACCAGGGGCTGGGAGCATTGCGGGAGGCTGGAGGTGCTCTGGACCCTGGGTAGCTGGGCTACCCCAGGCTGAATTTCTTTTTGCAGGCGTAGGGATGGAGGGCTTTAGCCTAGGGCCTTGGGCTGCTGTGCCACAAGCCCCTGCCTTAATCTGGCCCTGACTCTAACAAGTAGAAAAGAGTGGATGTGCTTTGCAGGGCAAATTGAGAAGGGTGGGTAGGGAGGCATGTGGAGAGCCCAAGACTGGCCAGACAACGGGTCAGTTTTCAGAGAGTATCAGTAAAGGAGAGCAGGGGCTCAGCTTCACAGCATGGGGCTGATAAGCCAACCTGTAGCCAAGAAGTCTGCAGTCTCCTCCTATAACAAAGAAGCCAAGTCAGGTGGGTCCCCAGGTCTGATTCTGTCTGAAGAACTGAACAATGTGCATAGCAGGCAAGGCCTCTGGATGGGATCTTCCCCATTCTCTCCCCCCAAGCACAGACCACCATGGCCCTTTGCATGCTAGCTCCCCATGGCTTGGAGTGAGGTGACTATTTATAAAGCCCATGACAGCTGGTGGCAGCAGCCAGCAAGCAGGGAGCGGGAGCCAGAGGGGAAGGTGGCAGCTCTCCAAGCACCTGGGATCCTTCATTCCCATTGTAGCTCTGCCCCCCATCAGGCCTCATGGGAGATGAAGTGCATCCAGATCCCAGTCGCATCAAGCCACTCCCACCTGGACCAGCTGGGGTGGGGTAAGCAGGGCATTGATGAAACCATTTTATGTGCAAGCCACCACTTCCCCCCACATCCCATTACACAGCAGCCCGCCTCCAGCAGGCCCTGAGACTGACCCACATCAGTATTTTCTTCCCAACATGCACCAAGGACTGATAAATCTCAGGGTTAACTCCCTCCCTCCTGGACAACAAGAATCCACCTTTGCATATCTAAGAACCCAGCTGCAAGGCAGGACTGAACCTGGGAATGTGGGCACTAAAAATAACCCTGTTAAGAGCTCATCTAGCGATAACATTTGACAGTAGCAGTTGTAAGCTCTTATCCTCCACACTGGCCAGCCACTAGAAGGGGACAACGAGCAACTTCCCAAAGTGAAGCATCTCTCTCTACAACATACTATGTTGACATTTTATAGACTGAGAAACTGAGGCATGAAGGAGGATGGACACACAAGCCAACAGTGAGGTGGTGGTCTGGCTCCCAGGTCTTCACTCTAACTGCACTACTTCACAGAATCAGGTCCAGAACCCAGGAGTCCAGATTCTGGTGCTACTGCAGTTAAAGCATCATCCACCTTCAGTTTCACCACAGCACCCATCTATCACCCACCAGGACCTGTCACCAACAGGGCTGCTCAGTCCTGCTGGCAGAGCTTTCAGCTACTCTTGCCAAGTGCTGGCACCAATCTGCCAGTCTGCCTGGTTTTCCCCCTCCCTGTTCTCATGGCACCAGCTGGGGCCTTGAGGCCTCCCACCAGCCAGCAGCCAACAAAAACACGGCTGCTCTGGGTTTCGAGATACCAAGGTCTTATTTCATCAGGCCAGCTATTGCCTCATGAGCTGGCAAAGGAAGGGACACCGCCCCGCCTCCCCGCACCCCCCCACACTGAATTACAGTTGTAACTGGATCCAGCATTCCCAGTTTCCTTAACAATATTGCAGCTGGGGATTAGTGGGGGGAACTCATCCCAGTGACATGTCTCAGGCTGCATCCCCCCTTCCCTCCAAAACCCCAACAGCTCCTCTGCCACTATAATAAACTTCAAGAGCGAAGATGGACTCAGAATCCTCAAGGAGAAGGCTTGTGCCACTGACTGTGGCTGTGGGAGAGTCACCTCCTCTCAGTGCCTCAGTTTCCCCACTTTTAAAAAGGAGGCAGAATCATCTTTCTTTTTTCCCCACCGTTGGCAGAGACAGGTGTCTTCACAGCACCTAAGACAAGGTGGGCCCGATTCTCACCTACCACAGTGAAAAAGAAAACATCCCTTTATGCTAGCAGCAGATGGAATCGGTCAGAGGACTCTGTCTGCCAGATCAGCCTCAAGGGACTCAGGGATCAATGAGGATTGGGCCCAGAAATCTGAGGAAGCCTGGACTCTGGATCAGGAGCTGTTAATGGCCTGAATCCATCCCTAGTTTGGAAGTGCCCTAAAAGGATCCAACATATTATGAAAGCATGCAGGCTGACTCTTTTCCTTTCCCGCGTTTAAACCGGTCCAGGATTCACAATGATCCCCTTAATTTACTGGCAGGAGTGAGGCCTCTCAAACTGCTTGGATTTCACCCTGGGCAGTCTCCTAAGTCTGGGGGCACAGAGGGACTTGGAGGGCTGGCTAACTACATCATTTTAAGTGCTGTGCTATTTTAACCGCCACACTAGGAGCATCACATAGCTAGGGAAACCACTTCATTGTGCCTGGCCAGAGCTGATAAATAGCCCCACGTGGCAGCAGTCCAGTTACGGCTGGGGTATAAAACTAGGGGGGAGAGGGGGAAAGCAGGCAGGGGTGGAAAGGGGTCATAAAATTCCCCTTTTTAACTGCATGGTTCAATTACCCCACTTTCTAAGCCTCTGTGCCACACAATGGGCTGCTGGGGGGGGGGTCAACCCTTGGATCTCTCTGGACAAAAAAAGAGCTGCTGGAACACAGTGGGTGGGGGAAGAGAGGGGTTTCAAATACAGGAAACAGCCACTTACCACAAACATTGTATTTTTAAAACAAAATAACACTTGAGTGGCCCTGCCCTCCCCTCCCTGGCCCCAACTGGGAACCAGCCCCGGGGCCCTAAATTCACAGATGGACCCGCAAACACCCAGATCCAGGCTGACGATGGATCTGGCCGCATCACCCCTCCCCAGCTGAGTTTTTGGGGTTCCCCATCCCAGCCAGCCTCTCCCCAGCTGGAGTGGTGGTTTTCCAGCCCTCCCTTTGCAGACGCCTGCTTAATAGGAACCAGCTAGAGGGGCCCCAGCCTCGGATTACTCCCCCCCCCCATGTCTCCACGAGGGAAGGGAGTCAAACCAGACACTGGCTGAGCCACAAAGAGCAGCACAGACAGACAGAGCCTCCTCCTCACCCCATGCGGTTGAACTTCTTCCCCTGCACAAGGCTGGGGAGGGGATCCCCAGCTCTGCTGCTGGCAGAGGCACCCCCACCTCGTGGACTCCCGTGGAAACGAGCCTTTTGGGCAATTCTGGAGAGACTGATCCGGAGCCGGGGGCGGATTAATACAGGGTTCAGATCAAGGATTCAACTTTCAGATCGGCTCCAGGAAGGTGGAAAAGGGAAGCTGCTGCTGCCCTCTTCTCTCCCCACACCCCCAATACTGCACAGCTGTCGCCCCCAAAAGGGGGCACCGACCTTCCACGCGATGTCCCTTGTCCGGTCAATCCTGGTCCTGGCCAGCGACTCGATCCGAGACATAATCCGGAGCGCCCGGCTGGGAAAGGCTCGGATCCGGATTCCGCAGCCCAGCCGCGGAGCGTTCAGACGAGGAGCCGGAGCGAAGGGCTCGGTTTGGCTCCTCCCGCGCAGGAAGTCAAGAGTGGCCGGAGGAAAACGCAAGCTCGGCTATTCAAATCATCAGTCTCCTCCTCTCCGGAGCCGGGCGAGGGCCAGCGCCCACCCACCTCCCAGGCGGGCCGGAGATCCCCGCCTCCCGTGGGGAGCCGAGCTAGGTGTGCCGGCGGGAGCTGTGCCCCTGAGCACAGACAGACACAGCTGGGCTGTGCCCCCCACTCCTCTCAAAATACTCCAGCATCTCCAAGGAAAACACGTGGCAGGTGAGGAAGCCTCCAGGAGTAGGTCCAGCCAACACTGGGAGCTTTTTGTCATTCATCGGCGGGGCTTGCCTTTTGGTTTTGCACCTGGGGGGGTGCACGCCTTAAAAAGGGGGCTTAACCACACACAACCCTACCCCAAATTCACCCCCCAACCCAGTTCTTTGAGGAGCAGACTTAGGGTTACCAGACATCAGGCAAAAGGAGGACGTCTAGAGCCCTGCAAATCTGCAGATATCCAGATGCAACACGGATATCCGCGGACCATTTCTTGCGGATGCAGGTCGGATACGGATCCACTTATCTGTATCCGCGCAGGACTCTAGACACGTCCTCCTTTTTACCTTCATGTCCTCCTTCAGGCAGGCATTTTAAAATACATGATTTTGTCTGGGTTTTTACTTACAGGGGTTAAAGTATGCTGGAATGCCACGGAATACCTTATTTTTAGGGGGAAGCATACAGGACCCCCTAAAAACAGAAGTATATTACATTTTCTCCACACATCCTCCTTTTCATACTTCCCTGTCCTCCTTTCCAGGCTTTGGTATCTGGTAATCCTACCCAGACTTGGATTTTAAAAAGCACAAGTTTCCACCTTCTGCATCAGGTCTAGGGTCTCCAGATACCAAAGCATGGAAAAGAGGACAGGGAGGTACAAAAAGGAGGACATTGGAGGACACAGAGCAAATGTAATATTAATGGAATATTCTTCTGTTTTTGGAGGGCCCTGGAATGCTTCCCCCTAAAAATAGGGTGTTCTGGGGCATTCCAGCATACTTTAACCACTGTAAATTAAAAAAAAAAAAAAAAAAAAAAGACAAAAAAATCAGGTTTTTTTAAAAAATGCCTGCCAGATGGAAGACATGTCCTCCTTTTGCCTGACATCTAGTAACCCTGATCAGGTCCAACTCTGCGGCCTCTCCCCAACCAGAGCAACCCTCCCTCTGTTTTGGGGTGGCTCTGATCCAAACCCAGAGGCCAGGAAAGCATAGCAGTACACAGAACAACTTGCCTTGGATCTGGCAGGGCCTTGGGTCACCCCTGCCTCTAGCTCTCAGGCCCAGCCAGTCACTCATTTACCAAGTTCCATTTTACGGTCCAAGTGGTCAGCAAACAAGGGAGGTGCTGGGCAGAATGAAGTAGCTGGCTCACATGGCACACACCTGCACAAGGTGATAGCAATTTGGCATTCAGATAGCCAGGTTTGCAAAGCTCCTGGACACTGATTAGGAAAGAATTGTTCACATCTCCTTTAGGCCTAAAATGCAGCTCCTTCTGGGGTGCAACATAACTGCCGACTATCACCATCCAATCAGAAGACTACTAGTTGGTCTCTAGTAGCAAATGTACACAAGTCACCAACCTGATCAGGCTATGGGATTTTTAAATGCAGGCAGCACAGTCGGCCTAAGCTCACCTCTGGGAAACCCCAACAAAGCCTGGGTGGTTTCATCTGCCTAAGGTGGGGGAGCGAAAGGAAAGGCAGATCAGCGGCAGATGGAATTCAAAGGGAAACTTGCAATAGACACTCAACAGGGGCTTCCTGGCTCACTGCTGGGCCCAGTCACACAGGACAATAGCCTAGGGATGCTGCAGTAGTGGCTGATGCTAAGAGGCTGATGAGAGAAGATGGCCGGAAGGGAGGATACACACTCAGGCGTTATCTAGTTCTGGGAAGGGAGGAAGGTATTTGTCTCAGTTGCAGCCAGTGGTGTACATGCTCCAGTGAAATCCCTCTGGATTCCTGGGGCCTCTTTGCAGCTCTGCCACTCACTGGGGGATTGCAGAACAAGCTGTTTTCTAAACAGTGTGTAACATATTTGCATCATAGAAGTAGCTAGGAGTCCCATTCATGGAGCAGGCAGGGCCCCCAGTGTGCAAGGCACTGTACAAACACAAAATAAAGAGGGGCCCACACCCCAACAGCATACACTCCTCATGACGAGTCCCCACTCACAGGAGATGGGCGAGGCTGATTTTCAGAGCCCTGTGCCAGCACTAAGCATTGGCATCTTGCATTCTAGCAGAATTATGAGAAGGGACATCATAGGTGAGTGGCCTTTATTAGTTAAGCAACAACAGAGATTAAGGCTTTTTATAGCAGGTCCCCTAAAAACTATTTATACTGAACAGCAAGAAAACTTTCAGGGTCCTACAAAACAAAACCCAAGATGTTCCTGATCGCCATCTACTGGCACTTTATCTGTTAACTCACTATGTACATAACATGGCAAGTTCCAAGGTACAAGTTCCAAACGGGTAACTGAGTTAGTCCAGTTCAGCAAAACAAAGTGGGATTGCTTTCCCCACAAAAGCTCATGTGTTACATAAATTTGTTAGTCTTTAAAAGTGCCACAGGACTCCTTTTTTGTTTTGCTGAACTAACACAGCTACCTTTCTGGAACTTAAACAAGGAGTCCTCTGGCACTTTTGAAGGCTAGCAAATTTATTTATCGCACGAGCTTTCGTGAGCGAAAAATCACACTTTGTCAGAAGGGAAGCATTCCCATCTAGACAAACAAGGAGTCCTGTGGCATCTAGGGAGCCCAGGGTACAGTGCATGATTTCCCAGGAGACAAGGTGGAGGCTCAGGCCAGTTGGTGTAATATTGTTAGGAACCTCTAGATATAGAAGTTGGCCCTTTTCTGCTGCCATCTTGGCCTGGCAGAAGTGGGATTTTTTCCCCACGAAAGCTTATGCAATAAATAAATGTTAGTCTTTAAAAGAGCCATAGAACTTCTTGTTTAAGTTCAGAGAGTAACTATATTAATTCAGCAAAACAGACAAGGAGTCCTGTGGCACTTTTTAAAGACTAACAAATTTATTTAAATGCTGTGGGAGAAATCCCGCTTCATCAGATACCATTTTCAGATGCCTGACCAAGTGGGATTTTCTCCCATGAAAGCTCATGCCTTAAATCAGGGGTCTCAAACTCAAATCACCATGAGGGCCACATGAGGACTAGTAGAGGGCCGTATAAGGGTTAGTACCATAGCCCGAGGGCCGCACCACTGAAACCTTTCCATACAATGATATTGCAAATATCAGTAATGATTGTGTCATTGTAGGCTACAGGAAACAGCTTTAGGGGCTGCATATTTGAGACCCCTGCCTTAATTAAATTTGTTAGTCTTTAAAAAGTGTCACAGAACTCCTTGTTTATGTATGTAAAGGCATCCTATCATATCTACACACACACACACACACACACACAGTTCCCAGGGAAATTAAGGCACAGAACAGGGAAGTGACTCACACAAGGTCAAACAGCAGGTCAATGCCAGAGCCAGAAGTAGAACCTAGGCCTCCCCACTCTACTGTACTAGCCACTAGAAATAAATGAATTTGAGAAGAAAGTGGCCAAGATGAGGACTCTCTGGCCACCTATTCTAATCTGTCAGCACTGCAGAGTTGTCACTCCTTCCTGACTATCAGTACAGCCTGAAGCTGGAGGCCACAGGGCAGGGCTTGCCTGAATCCCCAGTTGGCAGGTTAACAGCCTCATTAGCTGCTAGGAAGCATCCTGGTGTTTCCACTGGTAGCAGCAAAGAGGTCTGAGTATGTCTGCCCAGGTCAATCCATTTTTCATGGCAAATTAGAGATCTCAATCCCCTTTTAAATAAAAGGTCTTTAAGCTACAGTGTCCTCCAGGTCCCCTTCGTACTGCTGGGTGATGTCAGGCACGTCACTTACTCTGTGTGCCTCAGTTTCTCCACCTGTAAAATGGAGATAATGCCACTGCTCCCCTTCATGAAGCACTTTGAGATCCCAGGATGGTTACATTAATTAGAATCAGACACTGGAATCTCTGATGAAGGAAATCTAAGGTCTCATGGATTCCGGAGAAGGAAATGGAAGCCACTTAACTGCTTCTGAGAAACAATCTTAAAGTTACATAATGACAATATACAACTGACTCAGCTTGAGAATACCTCCTAGATTATTAGAAGTGGAAGGTCAGAGCTGTGTTCCTGGAGAGGTAATTTCCACTGCATAAATTATATGATCTGACATTAACTCAATAGCCTAGCTAAGTGCAAAGACTCTTTGCCTATCTAAAAGGCTCAAGGACCAGAACGTGTTTTATAAGCAACACATTTTGAACTCTGTCCTTTGTAAAAATTAGAATGGCAGCAGACAGGGTAAATCAAGAAACAGCAACTTGTTCAAGCTCATCAGCAGAGCCAGGGAAGGACATCAGGAATTTTTAGAACCACAGTGCTGTCAACGATCATGATTTTATTGCAAGTTTGATGGATGGTTGGAAGTTTTCTGTTTTTAAAAAAACTTCAGCTTCTGGAGTCATGTGATGGTGAGAAACTCAACTTCCATTTAAAAAACAATTACCTTGCTAGGTCTTATATAGCACTGTTGATCAGAATATCTCAAGGTGCTCATGATCCTAATTTCTAGCCTTCATGGCAGTGAAGGAAAGCTTTAAATCCAGAAGAAAAATAAAAAGAGTGCTGAAATCTCTTAAATTTTCTTTTAAGCATGATTTTTAAGCCAATCTCATTATTTTTGATTGCTTTGGGTTTATAAACTTGGAACCCAAACATGGGGTCTAGCTAGCATTCAAGCAGCAACAACTTCCCATGAGATGCAGGATCTCTGCGGAGATGATACACAGTGGTTTCTTTTACCTGTGAGATGGCTAGAATTTTTACAAGAAAACGATCAAAACTCAATGGGTATGTCCACACTTAGTCTTTAAATCGAAATAATGCTAATTATTTTGATTTAAAAGACTGCATGTTCACACTACGTTTCCTTATTTCAAAATAAGCAGCTCCCTCATTTTGAAATAAGGAAAGTCATTTTGATACAATAAAACCTAGTATTATATCAAAATGATGGTTAAAACAAAATGTTATTTCAAAATAACACAGTGCGGATATGTTATTTCGATTTAACTGTTATTTTGATTTAACACTTTTGCCCTTCTCCTTCCCAGGGTCCTGTCCTTTCCTATATGTTGGGCAGGGGCATGGCCCTTCTAGAGGGCCATGTTGCCACACCTCCCACGGTGCCCCTCTCCTAAATCGAAATAACAAATCCTGTCCATGGACATGCTAGTTCGATTTGAGTTTCTAGTGGGGACATGTTAAATCGATTCAATGATTTTTATAGCGATTTTATTAAATCGATTTAACTGCCTAAGTGTGGACATAGCCAATAATTTCTCTCAACTGACACTTATGTGAGTGAACCATCCTGGCTATGGGGACCTGTAAAGAATAAAAACCATGCCCAATTTTCCACCATTTGTTGTTATTTTTCCTAAGCCTGTTTTGCACGGATTGTGAATGATCTTCAGTATTAAAACAGAGTAAACCATTACTGCATGTATCCCCCCTTCCTTTGCAGATGCGCTAGAGACATATATCAACACCCCCTAGGTGACCAAAACCCTCCACTTCTGCCTCCAAACATCACAACAAAGAGTAAATACTCTGCAAGAGCATTAGGCCCGGGTGGTCCTCCTGTGCCACGTTTACATCTTGTTATCCCACAAAGGCAAGATAAAAGCCAACTGTAAGCAACAGCAGAGAGAAGGAAGATTTAAGAGGGGTGACTTTTAGAGTTTATTTAACAGCACAAACACAGAGCCCTCAAGACTACTTCTTTCGAATGACTCAGCCTGCTAGTTCAGCCAACATATGAATAGTTGCCCCAAAGACAACCAGAGGAATCAGATCCCCAAGTGATGTTACTGATCTACATCTGTACAAGAGTTCCCCCACACCCAAAGAATTTGACCAGCCCTGCATAGGAACAAGAGCTGAACTTTCCAGCCCCAAAGGGATTTGGCGTTCCTCTCACAAAATAAGCAACTGCGTAGCCACCACCACAATTACAGAGATGCTGAAGTGGCCTCATAGAGCATGCTATAATTATACTTGGATCACAAACAGAGAGGAGGCACACGCACTCGGTTATAGCCTCAATTGCCAGACACTCAGGCCTCAGCTTTGGCTGAAAAGAACAGATCGCATCGATCAAGCTCTGAAAGACAGCAGCTTGGACAGAGGTGGGGAAGGCAGGAAGCAGTGCAAAGAGTCAAACATTCCTCAAGTCACAGCCCAGAGAAGCAAAGCCAGATTTTCAGGCAGTCCCAGCACACAACTGCTCCACTTGAGGAAAAGCCCAGATCCACCCCAAAGACTGGAAGCTGGGCAGTACTCAACAATATGGCCCCACAGCAAATCATTTGTTCTTTAGCAACCCATTAACTGTCAGCTTAGTTATTTGCAAGATCCCCCAGCCAGACCCAAATCAGGTTACCAACAGAATATCACGGAAGGGGATTTTTAAGCTGTTTAAGTGTTGCTTGAGGGCTTAATAAGGACGTTGGATTTTTCTCTCATTACAAGATGTGATTTGACCTCATCTTCCTCTATATTCTGTTCCCAACTATTTGAATCTAAACTACTGCTTTGATTTGCTGTGACAGTCTGACCAGATCCTATGACTTACACTTCCCTGCATATATTTTCCTCCCATTCTGTGAGTTCCTCCTCTTCAAAGCATCTGACCAAGTGGGATTTTCTCTCATGAAAACTCACGTGATAAATAAATTTGTTAGTCTTTAACTGTCACATGACTTCCTGTTTGTTTTGCTGAACTAGACTATCACGCCTACCTCTTTGGAACATAATCTTCCTGCTAACAAAATGTGAAAATTGAGATACCTGCTCTAAGAACCTGCTACACCCGGATGGAAAGGTGGTGTGTGAGATCTTGCTATGCAAGCTCCCAGACTAGACAGGTTATTACTTGTGGTGCTCCAAGAGACACACCCCATTGAGGTCAAAAGCAGGTGCTATGTGTTTATATATCCCAGATTGGTATGGACAAAAAGTCCATCACATCCAGCTCCTAGGAACTGACATAACGGATCAGATCCCTGATTTACCAAGTCCAATATCCTGTCTCTGACAGGAGCCAATGCTGGGTATTTCAGAGAAAGAGCAACCAACCCCCCAGACCCCAACATGTTACAGCCTAAATCCCTAGACGCACTTCACTTGTTGAGCAAGACTGAGTTTGAAAATTAAACTGAAGCTCATCATTCAACTCTAAAACATGAGTGATCTCAGAACTATTACTATCCAGAGGGTCATCATGGAGAGGAAGAACAAGATTCCCTCTCAATCCACCTCTCCAATGGGAAGAAAGTTGTGAAGTTTAAAAAAAAAAAAAAAAAATCAGTTTACATAGGACCCATAGAAACATCTCATGTTGCAGAGCTAGGACTGGGGAGAGAGCCCTGGTTATGCTGGTAAAATGGAGCCAATATTAAAAGTTCCAAAGGAGGTAGCCATGTTTGTCCAGTTCAGCAAAACAAGAGAGTCCTGGGGTGCTTTTAAAGACTAACGAATTTCTTTATCGCATGAGCTTTCATAGGAGAAAAATCTCACTTCGTCTTTCCAGCTTGTATAGTTGTATAATGAGTTTCAGGATATTTGGTGTTTTTTCCTCAAAGCCCCAGGTCCTGGAGGCAAGAGAATCTCAGCTTTCATTTAATAAATAAATAAAGTCTGAGGAAAAACTTGAAAATGTGAACTCTAAACGATTTTTGAAAAGGTTCATTTTTATTGTGCTCTTTAAGCAAGTCTCATGATGCTGAGGTGCCTCATACAGGATTTTTGAATGCTTGGGGCCAGCCATGCTAGAATTAGAAATGGCAAGGTGAGAAAGGAAGATGGAGAGTTTGGAACTTCTCTTGCTTGTGTATCTGACAAAGGGGTAGCCGTGTTAGTCTAGTTCAGCAAAACAAACAAGTCCCGTGGCACTTTTGAAGACTAACATATTTATCTATTGCGTGAGCTTTTGTAGGAGAAAATCCCACTTCACCAGATACTTGAAGATAGAGAAGTACCGATGAATGGGAAGAAAATAAATGCAAGGAAGTGTAAGTCATAGGATCAGGTCAGGCCATCTTCAAACATCTGATGAAGTAGGATTTTCTCCCATGAAAGTTCATGCAATAAGTACATTTGTTAGTCTTTAAAAAGTGCCACCAGACTCCTTGTTTTTTTTAAAAGGAAGAGAGACTCTGCGTGACAGTTGTCAAATCACCTTGCATGCCATTTGGGAGAGCCTCAGACCACGACAAGTTAGCAAGTAGTGCCGGATTTACAGTACAAAGAGGGCAGCTGCAGCACATCAGGGTTCCTTTCACTGCTGAATTAACTCCGAGAACACGGCCCAGGAGGAGTTGGACTAGGTAACAATGCCATTCTCATTCCACATAGGCAGGAATCATCAGCTTTAGCACCATGTCGGCTCGTTGTGGTTACCCTGATCAAAACAGGATTGCCCCCAAATCAACTCACAGGGCTAGACATTGCTTGTTTCGTCTGTTAGTAGGGATAGAATTATGTTAGGTTAACCCAACTGCCCGGTGCCCTGTTCCAGCATGACCTCATCTCTAGCGAAGATAAAGCTCAGCAGAGAATATCAGCTTGCCGTAGGTCAGAAAGAGTCAATGGTACAGCTAATTCCAGACTCCCAGACCACCTCCCCTTTGCTCTCACACTTAGGGAACGCTACCTCCAGTTTGACAGCCTAAGGGGGAAAATTGCAGCAGTTCGACCAAACAAAAGCTGGTTCCATTTAAGGATGGCTAGCGCTAGCTCATACAGCTTCTGGCAAACTGCCTGCTTGGGAGATTCTGCAGGAAGCTAAGAGATCATTAAAAAACAGGAAAGCAGAGGCAAAAGTTTTCCTAAGAACTACTGGTCACTGCTTGCAAGCTGAAGGAGGGGAATAAAAATAAGGGAGCAATTTATGGATCATCAAAGCAGCTCTCTGACATGGGCAAAGAACTTGATAGGAGCATTTGGGGGGAGGACAAAGGCACCAAATTAGTTCTAGCTTTGCATCATTCATGTGTAAAATCTGCAGAGCTGGTTTGTATCAAACTGAATATTAAGAGTAGTCTGAAGCAATGCTTCACATTAACCATCCCTTTGGTGGGCTATTACCCACTTTTAAAGGAACAACGAAAAACAATGTTACATTTACCACCATTTGCCCCTAACTGCAAAAATTTGGGCAAACTCCTTAGACAAGAATCTTACTTCTTTCCCTACAGCTCTCAGCCTGAATGGCACACTGGGGCAGAAGGTATCTTTTTAAAGGTTAGAAATCAGCACACAGAAACAAGTTCTATCTAACAGAATGTGGTTTAGTAATTTCAGCAGAGGACAAGGAGCCAGGACTCCTGAATTCTCTTCCCAGCTCTGTGACCACAGTGGTTTTAGCAGTCAGAGTAAATGTGTACTGGGGCTTCTGCATTCTATTTACCACCCACTTTAGATAACCTCATCACTCTGCCTCAGTTTCCCAGTCTTGAAGTGTGGGGTAATATGTTACTTACCTAAACCAGGGCTATCATGAGGATTAAAGTTAATAAAGGCTCTGAGAGCCACACATTACTACGTGGCACCTTTCAGGTTTATTAATTCGATTTCACATGTGAGGAAATCGACGCACAGATCAGTTAAATAACTTAACACCTTTCATGCAGAGTGTCAGCCACAGAGCCGGAAATAAAATTCAGGTGGCCTAATAGCAAAGCTCAGATTCTAACCTCTAGATCACACTCCTTTTGAAAGGAATATCAATGCTAAGAATTATTAGTACAAATTTAGTTGAAGATGGGCGTTTAGAGAGACACAAGAGTGTGAGTTAACGTCTTTTACTGGACTAACTTCTGTAAGTGGAAGGTACACACTTTTCAGCTTCACAGAGGTCTTCTAATTTAGAAATTAGATTGCTGGTGTTTTCATTAAATCTACATCAATGGCAATTTTACTTTTAAACCAGCCACATGCTCTGAAATACAAGGCAGTGGGGTTTGTTTTGTTTGCCAGGGGAGGGGGAAGAATCCAGATTAACAGACTAAAATGAAAGAGTTTGTAGGAAAAGCTCAAAGGTGCACAGAAGGGTTAGTTGAGGATTTGAGAAGGATTAGATTCTGGCACTCATCCAAATGAGCATTAACTAATCAAAGGCAGGTGCCTAAACTCATTACAGCAAGTCTCAGGGAAGACTTGAGCAGACAGAGATAAACAGCAGCTAAGGATCAGACCCCAGCAAAAATCCAGACTAACTCTTTGCATGTGCAGTCAATTAATTGGGTACACAGGGACAGATTATATTGATTTACACCACTGTAAATCCAGAATAAACCCACTGGTCTGACAACAGCATAAAAGGACATAGCTCTGCCCATATTATCTACTGATAAAGAGATGAGCAACCTCTGAGAAATATGACCCAAGGAGGTTTGTTTATTTGAAAGTCCAGCTATACGTTGCCTGCAAAGAAAGATAAACAGGTACATTTCAAGAAATATAGAGCCTGATCCAAAAGCCCATTAGAATCTCATGCTGCCATCACTCTTTTTAATTGCAATCCATGTGATATAACTGATGTTTCTTTTTAAAGCCCCACATGCTGGAGTCATGTGATTCCATAAGGCTCACAACTTTTGATATAAAAGAAAATAAGTTTCTAGCCTTCTTGGCGGGGGGGGGGGGGGGACAAAAAAAAACAAAACCACCCCTACTTCCTGCCTGCATCTCAGGGTATCCTAAAAGCTTGGTAACCCAAACGAAAAGAATCACCAGTTTTTTAAAAATCTTATGCTTTGTAGGCCAAAGTCATAACTGTTTTTTAAATACACGCTTGGGGTGGATCATACTGAAAGTTAATGGAAAGGCACCCCTGGCTTCCATGGTCTCATGATCCGATCCTCAGCAGGGAACAAAAACATGTTCTATCCTGAGAGATGAACAGCCTTGCTTTACTGTTTACCCTCAAAACATTATTTATAGAAAGCGAGGGCAGTGAAACCTCCTCTCTGGGCCATAGCAGCCTTCATGCCACCATCTCTACTCCCCCACGTCTCTCTCACCTAGCACCTTCTTTTCCAACTTTAAACATGAGAGCAGCCCTGGAACTTCACCATGCATGCTTGATTCACAGGATTGGGGCCCTGATTTGTGGCTTGTCTCATAGGTCTTAAGGCCAGAAGGGATCATTAAACGATGATCAGGAACCCTCATGTGGGGCTCTGTACCCTGTATTATGGGGGAGGTCACAGACAGTCCCTTCTATCTTTAATAATCTCTAACACAGGCCAGCAAGTTTCACTCGGCCCCGTAGCTTGTGAGTGGCATCAGCAGAGAATTGAAATCGGGTCCCATGTTAGCAGCAGATCCACTGAACTAAACCAACCCTCCAATGGTGAACACTCATGAACGCCTGCTCTAGTGACATTTGTCATTGGCATCCAGCGTCAAGACGAACCTTGGCTTGCCCTTCAATCAGCAAAGTTACCATTTTGAATGGGAGCAATTTCTTTCCGCCTGCTACACAATAAAGCAATTATGCATATTGGGGGGTGGGGTGGCAAAGAAATTGAACAGATTGGACCCTAAATCAATAAAAAGTGCTTTAAAAATAAAATTTACAAAGAAGCATGTTAACAGTCAATGTTAACCAGCACCTAAGTGAACCCAAGGCAAGACAGTGTGCACAAAGGGGAAAAAAGCCAGCAGTGCACTGCTTAATGAGTAACTGCTAAAACCTACCATCACTAAAGAAAAATACTCTGTATCGAGCTAGGAGGTATAAAGAGCTACTGAGCAGAGTGTGTGTATATATATAGATAGATCCCCTTAGGGCAGGTCATTTTATACAAACAAAACTCCAACACAAAATAAATCCATTCTGCCCCACAAGACAGGCCCGGAAAATGCAATGGGCTGGACGCAAAAGAAAAACATTAGTGTTTAGACAAGAGCAGCAATGTACTCACTCCAGCTTCTGTTCAGAGCAGGGGTGAAACTTTCCCAGCAAGAGAACTAATAAAAGATTTACCTTCCCACACAGCAAGGCCACGCAAACCGGAGTTTCCTCTAGCCAGTTAACAGAGAAGGATGAATTCCCAAATCACACAGGAACTGCTAGAATAAAGCCTGGTGTTTAAAGAGACTGCATGGCACAGTGGGAAACTCAGGATCCCGTTTCCGGCCCACTCACCTTGGATAAGTTGCTTTCAGAGTCTATTTAAGTTTATCCACCAATCCTGCACAGTCTTTGTCAAGAATGAGAGAGATTTACTCTCCCCTATTTATTTACTGGCACAGCAAGATAGACATAGACCATGACACAACCACACTTTTCTTTCTCACTGTGTTTCCACCTGACCAGACCACTGGCAGTGGGCCCGAGCCCCCTTGCTGGTGGAAGTCAACCCAGCTTTTCCAGCTGCCGGGGCTATGCAAGGCGAGCCAGCAAAAGCAGCAGCCTGTGTAATTTAACAGACAGGAGCACGGGCTAATGGTTAGAGCACAGCACTAGGGGTCAGAATTCACTGCTAGCTTTGGCCAGCTCAATTCCCCCATCTCTCTAGCTGCTCCCTCTTGGAATTGGCCTTCACCTGCCTCTTCTGTAACAGACACACTAAATGTGCATCATGTCTAATAGCTAAATTAGGTGGAGAACAAGGGCTGGATCACAAGATTGCTGGATCCCACACCCAGTTCCATCAGCAGCTCACTCTGTGATCTTAGATACATCATCGAACCTCTCATGCCTCACTTTGCCTTAGTCTGAAATGGGGTCAAAGAAACTTGCATTGAAAAATGTCATTGTGAAGTAAGATATTTGGGGAACTTGAGTGTAAAGGAGCCAAGGTCTAAAGCACAAGGCACTAAAGATAGGCAACTGCTCCTATAACACATGGAGATCCGGGAAAGAAAAACTGAGCGTGAATAAGAGGCATTCTGCCAGTTCTACTGGAAACAGCATCTTCCAGCTCAGAACCTGCTGACCCAGACCAAGCAGCTCCAGAGAAACAGACCCCAGAGCCCTACATCAAAATCAGTAGGATTCAGGAGATTATGTTTCCTCTTATTTCGACCATGAGAACCATCACTGCTCACCACAGCTCAGCCACATCCATCTCAGATGCTGACGCTGCTGCAACACAAAGTTCCCTCGACGTAAGCTGACCGTTTAAATGGGCAACACAGTTGAGAAATGAGCAGGGGTTAAAGTAAGGGGGAATGCACCAGAACACCATCCCGGGCCCACCATTTTTAGGGGCCAGCATTGCAGGGCCCCAAAAAATAGAACAATGCAGCGGAAGGCAGCTGTTCCCCCTTCCCTTACTCCACCTGCACAGTTTTATAAGCTCCCGGCCTGGGGGAGGCTCCCTGCCTCCAGGCAGGGGCCACAGCTGCCATGCATGGGCAGCAGCTGCAGCCCCTACCCATCCAGCAGGGTGCTTTCCCCAGGCTGGGAGTTTTTAAAACTCCTGCCCTGAGCATGCCGACTTGGTGGAACCTGGGAGAGCTGGCGGGCAGGTTAGGATAGGAAGAAGGGGTCGGGATGGAGGACTGGGGAGATGTGGAGGAGGTTGGGGCTGAAGTGGGATGGAGTGGGGTAATGGGTACAAGGGGACTGGGGAGGGGGTTGTGGGGCTGAAGGAAGTGGAGTGTAGGTGGGGGGGTTAGGAGAACTGGAATGGGGACTTGGGAGCAGGGAGTTAGAAAATGGGATTGGGGGCCTGAGGAGGACATGGGGAAAGCAGTCTGATGTGGGCACTAGTGGACAAGGTTGAGGTGATGTTGTGGATCTGAAGCTGTGCTTCATGTGTGAGGAAAGAGCTGGTGGGGCTCAAAAATGCCTACCTGGGCCCGCACATGCATGTAGGGGGCTTATACAGTACAGGAAGGGGCCCCGAGATTAGGAGGGTTCCAGAGCCCATAAAATTATATTTTAACCACTGGAAATGAGGCAGAAACGTCTATTAGATTGTCTAGTTCTTCCTTAGGCCACATTTGGATCACCCAGCCAGGCTGAGTTAGACCCCAATCCTACTGACACCTGAGTAACTTTACCAGGTGACAAAGGTATAGCCATGTTAGTCTAGTTCAGCAAAACAAAAAAGGAGCTTGGCCCCACCTCCCTCTAGATGCTGTTCTCCACTGTTTGAATCTAAACTGCTTCAATTTGCCGAAACAGTGCGACTTACACTTCCCTGCATTTATCTCGCCCCCCATTCTGAGAGTTCCCCGTCTTCAACACATCTAATGAAGTGGGATTTTCTCCCATGAAAGCTCATGCAATGAATAAATTTGTTAGTCTTTAAAAGCACCACAGGACTCCTTGTTTGTTTCACACAAGTGAGTGAATCCTATTGCATTACACACAAAGCACCTGCAAGATCAGAGCCTTTAGACCTTGGCTATATACCACAGTCACACTTGCCTAGAAAAACTGATTTAAACAGGTGCAAATCCCATTATGTAGATACTTAAATCCAACTCCATTTACCTTAATTTGGCTTACTGGGGTTTGAACCAGGAGTGCTGCTGGCCTGGGAAAAGACCCGGGGCTCGGTGCACCAGGACTCAGGGCTCATATGCTGCCACTGCAGCCACCAGCACAGGTGGCCTGGTGGCAGACCCGGAGCTCAGGCAATCAGACTCAGGGCTCAAGCCCCATAAGCCGGGAGCCATGACACCCCTGGTTTGAACGCTGGTTATGGTTTGTTAACTGATAAGAATATTTAAATATTAAGATTTCATTTAGAAATAGATTTTGAAGGTGCATACACAAGGCTCGTATCATTTTTGTGGCACAGTACATTACTAAATAAGAATACAGGAATAATAAATCAGTAGCTCTCAGAGTGGTTTACAAAGGAGGACAATGTTACTATCCCCATTTTAGAGATGAGAAAACTGAGGCAGAAAGGAGACAGTGATTCACCTGCTGTCATCAAGCAGACCCATGGCATAATCAGCAACATAACCCAGTCTCCTGAAAGCCACTCCAGTGCTCTAACCACTAGGAGACACTGCCTCCCCTTGAGTTGCTCTTTTATTTATGATAAGCTCTCAGGGAAGACAAGAGTTTAATTCACAGCATCATCTGTTAGCAACTCCAACCGTATGCTGCAGATGGTATTAAGAGTTCAGCTGAAGGCAAGAAACAAATCAAGAACCACAAAGCAAATGAGAGGAGGTTTTTGCGCAGCAGCTAGGAAAGAAATAAGAGGTACAAACAGCCTCAGAGAGAAGACTCTTGCAGGGACCTGAAGGACATTGTGTTTGGGAGAGCGTTAATAACTAGGCCTATGGAGAAGAGTATAAAGATGAGGTTCTAAAATAAGCTATTTATTAAAGCATAAAAAAAAACAAACAAAAAAACACACAAGGAAACAGCAACCTCAGCTTTACCTGGGATTGGGTCCTCCTGAGTTTTTGCCAGGAATCCACACCATGACTACATCCCCAAGGCCAAATCCCATGTACTCATGACCCTGGGAGCCACAGTCTCTCTCAATTAATTAACCACTTCATCTTTAGACAGCCCACTGCTCCTTTGTTACCAGCAGCTGCCAAGGCCAGCACAGAACAAGCTTGTTTGGGGGAAGGGGCCTGGCTCAATGCCAAGCAGCATTCTAATTAAATCCCCTAGCCAAGAAACAGCAAAGCCCCTCTTGCAATGGGATTGCAACACAAGCCCCTGTGTTTCCAGAGCAGGCATTCCATCCTCCAGGCTGAAAGAGGAAAGAAAGCCATCCCTGCTAGTAACATGGATACCTGCTTTGCAGCCAGCTGTAGGGGAGAGAATTCTCCCATGTTTACACCTTGCTCTGAAGTAGCTGGTGGTGGCCACTGCCAAGATACTGGGCTAGATCGATTACAGCAACACCAGTCTGGCAATTCCTGTGTCTCTCCTGCAGAGTTAGCGCCTAGGTTGTGTTGCCCCTAATCCCTAGTAGAGATTCCCCCTTCAGCCACACACAAAACCCTCAGGCTTGAGTTTAATGGTGCTTCAATCCTGGGTGAGCATCAGAGCCTGAGTTCCACTTACACCCTGCAGTGTGGACAGAGGTAAAACCACACAGGTGTTGTTATTCCTTGAACATCTTCCCAAAGCCTCCCCATGCACCCACAACAGACGACTCCTCCCACAGTCCCCTGGGAATGAATGACAGAGCAGCTCCACTCACTGCAGCCCTAAGAACTGTGGGATGAGCCCCTGGAAGTCCTACAGACAGATGTGCACAAGGAAGTACAGCACTGGAGTGGATGCAGTAATATGAATGGAGTTTGACAATGTGGCTGATCACCCAGGCGAATGTTGTAGTGAAGACATCCTAGCTGTGGTGAGCTCGGTGGGTTGTAGTCTCAGCTTCCAGATCACAGACTAATCAGCATGCTTTCCACTAATGAGCAGAGGATGTGAGAACCCTCCCCCAGGAGAATGGAGGCGGAACACCTGCTGCTCCTTGCAGGATTGTGTGTACAAGTGAAATTAACTCCCTAGGACATGCAGCCCTTAAGCCAGGGCACAGGGGAGACAAGAGGGTTTAACCAGTCTCTTGGCTTCCTAAAAACAAGCCCATTCATATGTTTACAGATGAGAGTCTGAAGACATCTTCTTGCTTGGCTGCTTTTAGTCAGGAGAGAATTCTGAGACAGAAAAAGTCACATTTAGTCATCTCTGTGGCCTACAGAGCTGAGTAATTGCCACCTCTGTGTTCTGTGCCATTCAATATTTAAGGCTGTTTCTATGAGGCCAGCTGCCATAATGGAAGGCAGCGTGTTAGAAGAGCTGTGCAAACCATACTCTCAATCAGAAAGACTTGATGTTTGTTCTTTTTTGCTTGGCCCTTTCCCTAATCTCAATTAAACCATTCGCCCTGGAAGCAGTTCGTTATTCTTCTTTTTGTGTAGTAGGTGTCATGTGCTAGCAACTAGGAGCTCACATCATGGACAAGATCCATGGATGAACACAGAACAAAAAGATAGCTCCTGCCCCCGAAGAGATTACAATTAATTTCAGTAATTAAAGCATATTTCCAAGCCCTATTGCTATGGTAAGGCTGTGAATTTAGAGATTTCTACTAGTGTTTGATTTTCTTAAGGGGGTGTGGTCCCCTTGTTGTTGCTGGAGGGGAATAATTTCTGTAGGACCACCTGTTCTGTCATTGCCATATCCATAGGTGCCCCAACAGCTCAGTGAATTAGGGAAGGCAGTATTTCCTAGTGGTTAGACAAGCAAACTGTGACTTATAACACAGTCACTGCCCTTAAACAAGCTGCTGCCCTGCTCAGTGCCTCAGTTTCCCTTCCCACTCTTTGTTCATCTGGTCTATTTAGGCTCTCTAGGACAGGGGCTCTTGCTAGGTGCACATACAGCACCAAGCAGGATCTCATCATCCATCTAATAATACATTCAGCAGCAGAAAAGCAGCGCCTGCCCCCTGCAGAGAAAACCCTGGTGCATCAGCCTAACACAGCATGGACCGCTTGTTGTCCCAGAGGCCCTGGCTGAGGCTGGTGCCCAGGACAGGGTGGAAAGCCCCTACAGTAGAGCGCTGGCAGGTCACATGCCAGGAAGTGGCTGCTGGTGGGGAGAAGGGGAAGTGGCTGCGGGGGGGGGGGGTCGGTCTATGTTAGTTTCCTTTTCTGAGGCCAGCTAAAGTCATGGCCGCTTGGACTCTAATCAGCAGCTCCCTGGGCAACGGAGGGGACAAGATCCACCTCTAATGGCGGCATTCAGGCCTGAAGTCCACAGAGATGAAGACTAGTTCTCTTCAAAAGGCTGCAACCGCACAAGCCCTTTCTGGGCTGCAAGGGCAACCCTCCCACCACAGCTGCAGCACAGCCGAAAGCCCCCAGGCAGGGCTCACTGTCAGCAACCTACTACCTCCCAGGTCTCACTAATAAAAAGATGAGCCTGTCGGGATACTGCAGGCAGGGGGGAATGCTGTGGCTGTGAAAGGAAGGGGGTGCTGATTGAGAAAGGGTGAGCTCTGTCCTCCAGCCCACTCCATCTACCCCATTCCTGCTCCACCGGGAAGGTATCTCAGCTGTAGTGCTGGCACCTGCCAAGACAGGCCCAGTGGAGTACATTGCAAGGGTTTCCCACCTCTGCCTATTCTCAAGTCCCCCCCACTGTAGCATGGGGTCCATTACCCAGCAGGAATATGTCTACCAATATCTCCAGCTTCTTCACCTGCTCTGCCCCGTCCCCCTTCCCATTTGCTACTTCAGGCCCAACATACACCCACTTCTCCGCTCCCCTGCTAACAATGACTTCATTGCTCTCCTTTAATGTTCTACGCCATGCATGGCCAAACTGCAGCTTGGGAGCCACATGCGGCTCTTGAATGAAAAATTGTGGCTCCTGGAAGAACATCAGCAGATCAATTTAGAAAAGCAGCCCCAATCTAGGAGTTCAAGAGGGGGTTGGAACAGTGGAGAGAAGCGCAGCATGGTCAGGGATGGAGGGGAGAAATGCAGCATGGTCAGAATTTTAAAAAACTCGCCACTAGCCTGCAGTCTTGTACATCGAGTAGCAGCTAAATCTTTACTATATAGTAAAATAATTGTCATGGTAACCTTAAGTAATTATTAGAATCTGACATTAGTAGGATCAATATTTGTCCTCTTTTTATGACAAAATTAAAGCGTGCAATGAATTTTAAACTTAGTAATTTTGGAGTAGGTAAAAGTATATGGCTATAGGCCTCAGTGCAGCTCTCGAAGGTTTAATAATCAACTTGTGTGGCTCTTGAGTTCCATAAGTTTGGCCATCCCCGTTCTACGTCTACCCTGGGTCAGCCTCAGCTCTTCGGTTGTGTGCTTTTCAGGACAGGGACTATCTCCTCCCCTGTATTTGTACAGCACCCAGCACAACATGGGCCCCCAGCTCGGCTGGTCCCAAGATGCTGCTGTGATAAACCTGATTAATGATAGATACACCCCCATTTGCTGCTCTAGCCCCATGGAGATGAGGGGGTGCAGCCATCTGCCAACTCATTAAGAAATCCTTCATTTGCCATATCTTTGAAGTTGGATTCACACCACATGAGGGGCGGCCAGGCCCACATGAGACATTCCACTGACTCACCCCCCTCCTCCAAGGATGGCCATACATGGACAGGGCTGCCTTTGGATCAGGCATCTTCATACCTCAGAGCCATGTGGCAGGAGTGGGCTGCCGCTGTTCTTCTTTGAATAGCCTAACCCCTCCAACTCTGAAAGGCTAGGCCCTCTTAAGAGGATCTCAGTGCTGGCGAACAGTTTGCAGTGTTGTTTATCCACTTACAAAGAGAGTGACTAGAAAGGCCCCAGGTTAGCTATATGCCCCATTGTGCCTGGTGCTGTACATTCACTGTCTAGTGAGAGAGTTGCTGCCCCCAGGAACTCACAGTATAATCCAGGGGTCTCAAACTCAAATCACCATGAGGGCTCCATGAGGACTAGTATAGGGTTGCACGAGGACTGGTACGTTAGCCCAAGGGCCACACCACTGAAACCTTTTTTCTATGTTCCCTCTAAGCTGTGCACATGTGCACATGCACACAGGTAGTGAAACCTGCACAAACAACAAAATAGAGAGCGCACAAAAAAAATTCAACAGTGCTAATACTTTTATGCTACTTTAAAAAGGCAATTTCAAGTAGGATGTTTCAAATAAGGATTTTTAATTTACAAAATCATTTCCATCACCATATCAAAATAAAATTTAGACATTATTTGCATCACACACACTTACTTCATTGCACTCACAAGTTTGACCACACTCACTGGAGTGCACACAAATTTGGACACTGGTTCCGAAAATTTGCACAAAAGAAATTTTTTGCGCACACAGCCTATGAAAAATTAGAGGGAATACTGCTCTTCATACAATGATATTGCAAATATAAGTAACAATAGGGTCATCCCGGGTCACAGGAAATAGCTTTAGGGGCTGCATGCAGCCCACGGGCCACATGTTTGGGACCCCTGGTATAATCGGACTAGAGAAGGATTGTTTGCCCCATTGTCATAGGGGGAAGTGAAGCACGGGAAGGGTAAAGTTTTCAAAAGTGCTCCCAAGACTTTGATACCAAAGTCCCATTTTCAAGAGTGACGTGGGCCTGCTTCCCTTTGCCTTCAGCTCTTGAAAATGGGACTTCAGCTCCTAAGACATTTAGATGCCTTGGGAAATGTCATCCTCTGACGCATCCCAGATAAGAACTATGGTGGAGCCAGGAACTGAACCCAGGTTCCGCTTGTAACAAGTGGGACCACTGCTCCAGACTTCCTTTCCTGCACAAAGCATCTGACTGTCAGATGAGCTATTTTATTCTAACCTCTTCTATTTGCCTAGCTCTGACCTCACACTCTTCAACTCCATTCTCTGCTCATGTCCTCCCCAGCACACGAACACAAATGTACTGCTGCTCTAAAAATACTTCAGAAAACCTCAGGTTAAAAAAAAAAAATACACCCATTTTAACCTAGCTGCAGCATAAAAAGTCATATGCCAATTCTCTGTCCATTGCCAACATTGTGCAGAGAGAATATAAGGGGGGGAGGGGGTTAGATGCAGGTGTGCAGGTGTGTTTCCACCACAATCTGTGTGGGTGTTGTTCCTGTGTTGTGTTTAAATAAAAGGTGCAGTCTACAGAAGTTATCAACCTGGTTTCCATAGCAACTGAGGTGATTGATTAAATACTTGAAGTTGTCGGTGAGGCAGTGTGGGTGAGTGGTTAGCACAAAGGAGTAAGGCAACATTCTGGGCACAAAGCTGCTGCAATTTGTTTCATCTCTATCGTACAGCACCAGCAGCACGTGAGAGCTGAGGAGCAGCAGGTCAACATTTCAATTCTCAGCTTTGTCAGCCTCTCCATTTACGTGGCAGGACAAAAATCAGTAGTGAGGCGATTCCAAGCCAAAGCCATTCATTGTGTTGTTGGGATGGAAGACAAATGGATTCTGAAGCGTATTTACCAGTGAAGGCTGCTAGCCGGCTGGCAGTCACATGGGTGCTAAAGCTACACAGCACAATAAGTTCACCAATGATGACATAAACTGAACATCGCCAGCTCTGCTGGTGGCTCGCCACGTGACCTTCTGTAGTCATTTCACCCTCCTCTCCCTACTCATCTGTCCACTGAAGGTAAGACGTAGCAGTCCCCCACCCGGGTGCTTGGAGCCATGAAGCTCTAGACCAGTAACTCTCAAACTATTTCAGACAGTGGATCACACCTCACTGCATGGGCAATCCCCTCCCGTCAGCCCAGAGTCTCATGTAACATCACTGTGGCTGCAACAGTCATTGCTTATATGTATTTAGTTCAAGTGCAACAAGATTTTCTCCTCCTCAGTTTAATCACCCTACTTCCTTTGTTCTCCACTTCATTTCTATACTCCCGCTCCTCTGAACTGTGAGCAAGAAGCAGAAACCAGCCCCTGCATGTGATCACCCAGGTCTCTGCAGCGTGGGAACATTTCACAGAGGAAGATATCAATCATTAGTCCCATGTTACAGTGGGGAAGACCAGGGCAATGTTTGCTCACCTGTCCAAGCTCAGTGGCTAAGCACCCAACCCAACATAGCACTTACTCTTTCTATGTGCAAACAGAAAAACTATTCTACAGTTTGAATGATCTGTTTCAATTTGTGGAAAATCAGAACAAAGAGGATTCAAATGATGGAAAATCTGAACAAGAAAGAACCAAAGCAAAGTCTACATGGAGGAAAAGCACAGTGTTGATAGTTCCTTTGTAATGTACTACAGGAACTCTCTCTCTCACAACAGGAGCTGCAGCTTCAGGCACTTAATAAATGAAAGACAGCAGCCCTATGCATTTGGAAGGTGCAGTTCCCAAATGACAAAATTGTAACAGCTGAAGCTGCAGCCATCACCATAGCCAGCTCCCCCACTCCCTCTAGCTTCCATAAGTCCATTATATAGATGAGGGAAGCAGAGGCACAGAAAGAAGTGAATGACGTGCTTTGGGTTGCACGGTAAGTTAATGGGAGAGCCAGGAACAGAACCAGGAGTCCTGCGCTTAAAAAAGGAACTGGGCATTAAGCTTGCTTCCCCAGTTCTACATCCAGCTTGGGGAGAGAGTGTGCTCTAGTGATTAATATGGATGAAGGCACTGGGAGCCAAGACTGCTGGGTTTCATCCCCAGCTCTGACTGCACCAGCCTTTGAGGGGTCTCTTCTCCTCCCCACAGATTTCCCTCGTGGGAGGACTCAAATGCTCATTGAAGCCAGTGATCAGCATTTTGCTAGCTCATGCCTTAAAACAGATTCTTTGCAGTACTCCAGCTGGCAAGGGAGTATTGTCTAATGATTAGAGCTGAAAGGGGAGCCTTGGAAATCTGGACTCTTGCTTCAAATTCTGGCTCTATTAACTCACTTGTTGTTCTCTATATTTCACAGGACCGTCTCACCATGCTGTGTGGTAGCTGAGAGGCGTATGACCCACTGCACCTCTGTTTTTCTGTCTGTATAATGGGGACAGAAAAAATAACTCCCTCCCCCGGGGTGGTGTATGGCTCCATTCATGACTGGTTGGAGATCCCGCTACAGGAAGGTAAAGTATTATTATAGCATTTCCTTCTCAGACCTCCCCAAGACAGACAGACAGACAGACAGACACACACTTTTAGATTCTCCTCCTCTCTGCTCACCAGCTTCATGTTTTAGTAATGCAGATCTTCACCCACAATGGAGATTTGCTACATTCTTTCTGAAAATAAACACCCACCCTCACCTGCATGGACTAACCCAAGCTGTCTGATGCTTCTTCCTCCTCCAGTCATGACACAGGCTGACTGAGAGCCCACTGAACTTTCTTAGTCTGCTGGAATCTCTCAACCACTGAGAGCGGCTGTGTATAGTTAGGGGTCCCACTCAGCTGATCAAAACATTCCATTCCCACCCTCACTACCTCACCGCTGCCCCCACTTTAGCAGGGACTTTCCTCCCCATCATCTCTAGTTACAAACCTACGTTTGCCCTTGGCTACATCCACTCCTGGTTATGCATCATGCCTGGTGCTTCAAATTATAGAGGTGAATGTGAACTCAAAACGTTCCAGCAAACCCAGCTCCACCCCTTCTTTCTCCTCTCTATCTCCTGCCCGTCACTTTTGTATCCTAATCCTTTCCAGTAGGGCATTAGGAGCATAATTAGCATCTGTTGCATAGTTCCTGCTTTCATCCTTCTGCTCATCAGGGAAAAATTGAGTGGACAGTTATAGAAACACATTCCTTCTATATAATCACACACAGTACATATGTGTACAAATAGATAGATATAAAACCCACACCATTTATAAATTCCACAGTGGTCACAACATTTGGTCCTATCTATTTAATTTTACTCTTGCTACATGAATCAGTCTGGATGCAGTTTAGCTCTGTTCCAATCCCAGCACTTGGCTGGGCCCGTTAGCAGGACAGAAGACTGGTTCATGTAGTCTGATTTGGATCCTTGCTGAGATTCACTCCTCTCTCTTTCTACTAAGTGGAGGTGTTTGGATTCAGGGTTTAACTCCCATCCCTGTCCTCTCCTTGTCAGTCTTTGGACCACACTGGCCTCCCCTATTTAGACTGTCACAGGTTAAAGTTTAGCCTAGGCTCGCTAGCCATCCAGGATTGTGCAAAAGTTTCAGTCAATTAAAGAGAAATCTTCAATTAAAGATTATGTCATAAGATGAAACTGCCAGGAATGCGGCCAACCAAAATTGGTAGCCCTTTTTTAACCTCTCTGAAGCAGAGAGCAAAGCATATGTAATTAACCTACATGGCAGAATCAGCCTTTGAAGAGGCCCCTCCCCACTGCCTCCCACCCAACCTTAGCATCTTGCAGGTTTGTGCCCTAAACCTGCAGGTCACCTGCTGCAGCCCCATGACTAGGATCCTGTCTCTTTAAATAAAGGAGCAGGCTGGCTTCACCTGATTAACAGCCAAATCTAAAGCACACTGTGTAGTCAATGGAAGGACTCATAACAACTTCAATGGCCCTTAGACTGTGTCATAAAAGAAGATCTTTGAACTGCAGTGGGGAGCAGGCAATAGCACACGATAACTGGGTGGGACCTTCCCTGGGAGTTCTGCCACAGCCCTGCCCCAGTCAATAGCATAGCAGCAAAACCACTGGAACGCCTTGTTTTACTTAGTTTTCATTCGCCGGCGAATATTCAAACTGGCTCAGCTCTGAATTCTATTTTATGCTCAGGAGCTGTGTGGTGGGGTTTTTTTTAAACACACACTATTCTCATTTTAGAACATGAGTCATGGCTAAAAATAGCTGAGGTTGAAGGAAAGGTGGCACTGGAGTAACATTTGGGTGGAGGAGAGCTCCCAAACCTTTTAAACACTGACACACAAACAGCCTGCAGCATTTGTTCTGCCCACCACTAGAAAGTGGCTGCCTCTAGAGTGGACTGTGATTGCCATTTAATAGTTCACAGCACCAGTGCACAAGGTGACTCAGCTAACATGCAAAAGAAGCCACCTCGAAAGTGGAACAAAGTAGTTATTTAGTAACTCACAACAATGCTATGCACCCATCACGGAAATGCAACCTCTTCAGTGGAACACAGCAGCTGTTTAGTAGCTCATAGCCACACTGCACAAGGATCGCTCCCTCAGTGTGAAAATGAAGCCAATGCTGGGGCAGAGCAGCTATACAGCAACAACTGAACAGTTACACAGCAACTCTCCAGAACTGTTTAGAGGAGGAGGTAAAGAAGAATCCCATATGCAACTGGAACTGCAGAGGGAATTGAAGGAAGCAGAATGGGAGTGCCCACAATGGACGAGTACAAGAGCTCCATGCTTAACACCCTCAGGAAAAGTGCCAAAGGATGGTGAAGAACCACAAACTGGAGCCATTCCACTTCTCCTCCAAAGTCCAGACAACACTTTCTCTAGTCCAGTGGTTCCCATCCTTTTCTCTGTCATGGCACACTTTGATACCTTTAATTATTTTGAGACGCACCACTATATAGTCTCCAAATGAACTTAGTAATATTCGTAAGCCAATCCAGACGTCTAAGTAGTTTTTTAAAAAATTCCATGGCACACCTGCTTAGGCCTGAGAGCCAATCCTTGTGCCTTGGCACACTGGTTGGGAAACACTGCTCTAGTCTAGAAACAATGCTGTCCCATAGCAGCCCCCTACCCCAAACAGAATCATCATTGCCATTCCTTGCAGCTGCATGCCAGGTAAGTTTGGGAACTGATACTTCCACCCCAGAATGCAGAACATTTCACAGAGCAGAAACAGGGCAATTTAGTCAGTGCTGCATGGCCAGTCATAGAGCAGCAACTCACCATCCTATCAGGCCCCAGCACCTTGTTTTAAGACAGAGGTCTGTAACCTGTGGTTCCAGAGCTGCATGCAACTCTTTGGCTACCCATTTGTGGCTCCAGGCTCTGGTCCCTCAACCCCCGCCCCCATCACCTTGGGACCGCATGAGCCGCCTGCTCCTGAACTCCCCACAAACACCAAGGGACCCTGCTGGGGGCCCACTCTCGGTTCTGGGCCCTCCCCTGGCCAGGTGATCTTGCAGCAAGCATTCTAGCCCAGCTCCCTTGATCAGGAGGCTTCACCTATTGCAGCTCTCAAACCACTTGGTTATAGAAGGAATTTTTAAAAATTATTCTTATCTTTTGGGTCGCTGATCCCTGTTTTAAGGGAATAACACAATTTCAAATAGGCTCTTTGTGTTGCTTAGCCAAGCCAAACCTAGCTCCTGGCTGACTACTCTGGGCAGTTAAGGAAATAATAAAGCCAGGTCTGTGAATGACACAGGCCTATAGCAGAAAGCCTGGCAGAATCCCTTGTTCCTAGAACAGCTGATTGCATTATAAAATGTGTCTGGCTGTGCCAGGGCCCGCACCAGAGAGGCCACAGTCTAATCACTCAGCTAAGGCCCATCTCCCAGCCCAAAAATGCCAAGCATCTGGATTCAATTAGCGGCTAGGTCTGGGAGCGGAGACGTTCACTCAGTCACCATCCAAGTGGCACTCAAACCTGCAGAGGGCTGTGTTTAGACTTATTGCAGGAGCGTGATGCTGGGAGAGACAAAAACACCCCACAGGAGTGGAGATCTGGGCATGAAACAGCCACACTGCATTCATTCACCACCTGGGAAGCTGGCAGCACCTCAGGGCCTAGTGGGAATGCGAATATGGGAGCCAGGAGGTGACAGCCCACGTTGCTGGGGTAGGCACGCACTGGAGACACCTGCCTCCACTAGATTAAGTTGGCCCAATAAGCCAGAACCTCTGCTGGTGTTGATCTGAGGCACTCCATCACCTTCAAGGAGAATCTGGCCAGATGTGTCTAGCTGGGCCAAATGGCAAATTGAGAAGTGTTCAAAGGGGAGTAGCTAAGAGTAACCAAAGAAAACCAAGGAAAAGAAATATTGGGGCAATGCTCAGGAAGATCTGTGCAAGTGTGAGATCTAATCAGAATGGGGAACGGTTTCCTCCGGGAGTGGGATTGATAGAGACTGAGAGGGCAAGAAGGCTTCCAGCCCGTCTCCTCTCACCTTCTGCTTTGGCCTCATGACGGCTCAGTGCCCCTCGGACTCCAGGCCATCTCCTCCGTGGCTCTGCACCTTCTCAGTAGTGTGTCTAGAACCTGATAAGACTCCAGCTGCAGTGATGGAGCCACAAGGGTCACTTCCAGAGCTAGTGGGAACAAATGGCCAACAGGCCTGTGGTGCTGCTTCAGTTTCCCACAGGTGCCTACTTTCTTTCTGTGTTGCATAAGCAGGACCCTAGACAATTGCTCTCCCACTGCCACTTGGGAGCTGGGCAGTTTAGTCACTCTCCCAGCTGCCCCATTTTACTGACAGGAAAGTTTGGGCTTAGCAGTTAAATGAGACAAGGGAATCTGTTTCAAAGCCAGTGTCTGACCTCAGGAGTTCCTCGACCCCGGTCCTGTGCTCAAGACATTAGGGTAAATTACTCTGCACATTTCTGTGTCACTTGCATACGGTCACTTTATTGGCCCAGCTAGGAACATAGCAGCCTCACCACACCATGCTGTAAGTCATGGCCAGGGATTTATTCCTGTGGGGAAGTTTGAAGGCACCCCTCTCTTCCTACACATCTAACAGCAGGTTTTATTGTCTTTTCCTCAACGCTTGCATAGGGTCAGGATTTCCAAGCAGACAGATCACAGGCAGGGGATCACTGGAGATGACTAATATGAGAAACAGGGACCTGAACTGGGGACCTCAAATCCCAATAATGGGTTTTGGTCTAAATTCACAGCTTGAATCTTTATTTAGGGTGAGTCACAAAAATTCCTTAGACACTGGGGCAGTTCATGCTGGGATTTCCACAGACCCCCATGTCTCAATCTAAGCTTAAGTCTGGTCTCTGATAAGAAGCACAAGTTTACAGGTTATAAAATTATTCAGTGTCTTTAAAAATAGGAGGCTGCATAGCCTAGTGACTGGAACAGTGGCCAGCAATTAGCAGAGCTGGGTTTTGGTCCAGGCTCTGACCCTGACCTGCTAGGTAATGCTGGGCAAGTCATTTCCCTACTCTGTGCCTCAGTTTCCCCATTTCCAAAGCAGGGATTAGATCTACTTTGCTTTGGAAAGTGCCTTGAGTGCCATGAAAGTCTCTAGGGACAAAGCATTATTGATCTTTTTCATACAGGTCTCTGTGTTAATGAGGTGATTTAAAAGTCAATGGTTTAAACTTTAGTGTTTGGGGCAGAAGGGCCAATGGTGCAGGGCTCTGAGTTCCTAGTTTCTTAAGTGCATCCCTGAGCCAGTCCTGGTGATGTAAAGGCAGACAGAATCCCTGATGCAATGGTTACATGAAGTCCCGTGTGTCCTGCTGGTTTGGCAAAGAATGTCTAAACAAATTATTTTCCACTGTCCAGCTGGAGATCGCTTTAAGAAATCAGAGCGAAACAGCCAGTTCCTGACTACAGTCCTGTGATGAAAATCCCAGACTTCCTGAAAGGAACCCTGCTCCAGGAGTGAGGGAAGGAGGAGACCTAAGGAATTAACATCTATTCCTTCCCTGAAATGACCTACTCAACGGGAAATTTACAAAAGCAACTTTCCAGGGGCCCTGACCCATGTCCCAAGTCTAATTCACAGCCCCAGACCTTCTAAGGAAAACAAACTAGCACCCACTGTGCGGGTCAAATCTCATTCTCTAGCCCAGTGGTTCCCAACCCTTTGATCTGCCGCAGCACACCGCGCCACACGGTCACTCACAGCTCCCAGACCCTGCTGCTGTTGGCAGCCCCCTGGCCAGGGCTGAATCCTGACGCCGCTAGTGAGCCCCTCCCAACCATGGTTGGGGCTACTTCATGCTGCAGCTGGCAGAACATCAGAGGGGTTGCCCCAGCACACTAGTGTGCCAGGGCACACCAGTTGGGAACCACTGCTCTAGCTACTTCTTGAGTTCCAGGAAGCACTTTGGATCCAAATGAGCTGCAATTAGCTTCTAACCCAGTGGTTTTCAATTTTTTTTTCAGGACACAGTTGAAAAAAATCATTTATGCCTGTGACCCAACAATTACATCCTGGAACAATGTATTCCAATCTTTTGTTGGCAGCAGGGAGTGCCATGACCCAGTGCCCGAGGGTCTGAGACCCAGTACTAGGTCCCGACCTTAAGTTTGGAAACCACCGTTCTACTGGCTCAGCTGTGTGTCATAGAACCATACGTGTTAACAGCTAATGGGGATTCTACTCTATTAAAGTGGGCTTTTGGATCAAGAGGGTCTAAGTCCTTCATCCATCAAGTTCCAAGTGGCCATCAATTTATTACAGCAGTGGTTTTCAAACTTTTTTTCTCACAGCCCAGTTTTTAAAAAATCAATTATGCCGACAACCCAACAATTACATCTTTGAGCAATGCATTCCAGTCTTTTGGTGATGGCAGTAGGGGGGCCACAACTCAGTGCCTGAGGGTCTGTGACCCGCTGTTGGATCTTGACCCTAAGTTTGAAAACCTTTGTTCTAACCAGCTTCCAGCATCTCCCTCTTGAGCATTACCAGTTCACTGCACGCACAAGTGACCACTAGGCAGAAAGTATTTTCAGATGGCTAGCATGGGTGCAGATGCCAGAACTCCTGGGTTCTCCCTGCAGTCTTTGCCACTAACTTGCACAGTGACCTCAAGTAATGGCCCCTGGCTCCCTCTCCTCCCAACTCCAAGCTCCTTGACCCCATAGCTCAGTCTCTGGAAAACATGTAAATGGGATGCAGTGAGCCTTAACTCATCCATGTCCATAAGATGCTTTAAGATCATCTGGTAAAAGATGCGCCTCCCCTCCCCTGCTGAGTGACCAGTGGCATCCCATTTTCCCTGTGCTTCCCCTCTCACCTTTTGTCTGACTTGTCTATTTAGACTGGGGAAAAGATTTTTCATTATGTGTACGTACAGCACCTGGCGCAATGCAACCCCATGGTCAGATAGTGCTACCATGGCAGAGAGTTTTTCATCCCATCTCCCGCTTTCCTTCCTCGTGCCAATGGTTAACAAGCAACTAGTGAAAAGCAGAGGAGCCAGTTTAAATCCCATGAACTCCTGGTGCCCCATGATGACTCAAAGTCTCAAAGGATGGATCATGTCAGGACAAGGGTGGAGTGAAAACAGACCTGGAAACAGCTGTTGAATGAAGTGAAAGCAGGAGGGAGGCAGCCTCTGAAGGAGAGTTGAACCATTCTCTCTCTCCCTCCCTACCCACCCCAACATACTCCTTCATCCATGCTTGGGAACCAAGGGCTGAAAGTTGCCAGAGGTTCCCTAACCCTGCAAAAGAGGTGAGGTGGGGGATGAGCAAGTCTGAACTCAGGGACCGGATGGCAAGGCTGTTAACAGTTGACTGATAATCCACCTCGCCCATGAGGAAGAGGAAGGGGCGGGCGGATTAGATTGAGGAGGCTGGTCTGGGTTAATAGTTTCTGCAGCGAGGCTGATCCTAATCTATGCCCAGAGCAGAGAGGGTGGGATTCAGTCCTACAAGCATCCAGTCACCAACAGGGTCTGAGTCCATCAGCTGGGTGCAGCAAGAAAGAGTGCAACAGAACCAGCAGCTCCAGCTCTGGGTGCCCCTCACTAAAGGTAGTTTGGGGGCAAGGCTGAGGGGCCCTCATTACTCCAAGACTGGTAATGGCTGGGGCAGCCCTTTACAGCAGCTCCAACCAGCCCCAGGATTATGGGAGCATCAAGCCCCAGAATTCAGCTCCTTCTGTGTGCTATGCATGGGATTGGGACAGAGAGTTGTGCCCTTCCCAGTATGTAGAGCAACATAATGGACACTTCCAAGGAGAGTGTGGAATACAACTCATAATGCACATAGACAAGCATGGAAGGATGCAACTTTCCTGCACCGCAGATGTTCTGATCTACAAGTGCTATAGACAAGAGGCTACACAGTCAGAGCTCTGCAAAACAGCTTGGAGAGGTTTAACCCAGCTGCCTGATCCACACTGATCAGGAGGGGAAGGCTGCACCCTACAGATGCTATCGAAAGCAATAGCAACATTTCCTGTTGTTTGCACAGCCCTGGGGAGGAAGGGCGGGACATGCCAGGGTGAAAAATCTACAGCCAACTTGCAGTGCACTGAGCAGGCGAGCCTGTGTCACCACTGCCTTCCAGTGGAGCGAACTGGCACTGCTTGGTTACACATCATGATCCCTGTACTGCTGGTGGAGATTCCCTGTTAGCTCAAGTGAGAAAGGACCCATCCACTTCTCTCTTGGGAAATGCCAGCAAGTTCTAAATAATGGCTCTCAGCACTCACATAAGCTATTCATGTGTGGCTATAAAGCCTTTTACAAAGGTGGATGAATACCATTATCCTCACAGAATAGGTGGGGACACTGAAGCACACAGCAGGGCCATCACTAAGCCACGGTCAGTCATGGAGTCCAGGAGACAACCAAAGTGTCCTGAGTTCAGTGTCCTCAGTAATGGACTGCGATGTTTCCAGTTAGGATTGTCTGGTGCTGCACGGTCATCCTAGGAGAGCCTGCACCTGCGCCAAGCTACTGAAAAGCATGGGCAGGAGACTTCCCACAGATATGTTCCGAGTCACAGATCTGACTAACAAAAGTGGGGGCGAAGGCAGTGCGGTGCTCTGCTCACTAGACAAACCAACCCTTCCTGCTGTACCACTGACCCGTTCCTCCATGAGACAGGAAAAGTCTTTCACTTCCTCGACAATGTGGCAGCTGCTTTACACAGACTTGGGTTTATTGAGGAACCAAGAGGCTGAGCAGACAGCTCGATGAAGGGGAATTCCAGGGTCTGGCAGGGAGGATGCTGATGGAGCTGCCTTCCTGGGGAGTGGATGGATCACAGGGAATCTATCGCTGTTAGGTCACAGGCTCACACCCAGCCTGGATCAATAGCACTGGGTTGAGGAGCCAACATCCCACACAGACACCTTACAGAGTGGCTGGGTATCCAGGGACGAGAGGTCCCCTAACTTTAGCTGATGGGATCCCAGCACCAACAGGCATGGGAGACTAGACACATAAAGCAGTAACGGATCCAAAAAGAGCCAGGCTGCAACTGCAAAGCTACATGAGAAAGAGAAATTCTGTCTTATGCACAGTGCATTCTGAGTGCCATTGGTGTTGCTGCCACTGGGCTTACAGGGCTCGAGCCCTGAGTCCCAGTGCCAGTGCCCTGGGTCCACCACCAGGCCACCCATGGCAGCAGCTGTCTTCCACAGCTGTGGGTCCAGTGCTGGGCCGCCCGTGGCAGTGGCTGTATTCCCCAGTCCCAGTCCCAGTCCCAGCCCCAGCCCCAGCCCCAGAGTGGGGTCTGGGTCCAGGCCACCCATGGCAGGAGCCTGATCTGGGCCCTGCCCGGGGCTCCGGGCAGCATCAGGGCCAGGCCCTGAATCGGGACTAGGTGGGGGGAGGCAATGGCATGTGGGGCCCTGGCCCTGGGTCTTTTCCTGGGTCTGCATTGCTCCTGCTGAGTGCCCCAGTCCTGATCCGGAGCTAGTACTAGATCCAATGTGACTTCCTAACCCACAGGGGAACCACCTCAGCCTTAGCCACAAGCTCCTTTAAAAGCCATACCTGTTCCTGCAACTCATACCACAAATCAGCTCTTTAGGAATGAAGGAGGTATCCAGCGAATACACCAGCAGAGCACCAGAAGCTTGACTCTCTCAGCCAAACCTGAGTTGCTAGCGACCACAGCAGACGGTGGGTCTAGACAAACCCCATGCCATGTCATCAGAAGACCCCTCTCATCTATTCATTGAACTGGCACAGCTAGCCAGTTGGAGTGTTTGGGGAGCTCATCCTTTGTGGCCTCTCAGTGAGAGCAGAGACCAAAAAACCATGTCCTGCAGCTGCTCTGGGTTTAGACAGAGCATCACTCGCTGAAGCTGGCATCTTTCAGCAGTCAGAAGAAAGCTCATGCGACAGAAGAGTTGTCAATACATTGCTCTCTAGGACTTAGGGTCAATTCCCACCTCCGCTACCAATTCTCTGTGTGACCCTAGACAAGTCCCTTAGTTTTTCTACTTTCCCACAGTGTAGAATGGGGTTTAATCAGCATTCCTTTCTCCCTCCCTTTGCCCATGCTGCCCCCCCCAGCAAAGGTGGTGCTGGTCTCACTTGGCTCCTGCTGCAATAGTGATGGAAATTGGCACCAACAGCCGTGGGGGACAGGGGCCATAATGCAATGGCAGGGTGGTAAGTCAAAGTCCAGCTGTGTTCACTGCCTTTCAGAGCATGACAGTCAGCAGGGACCAAACAGAGATGCCATTTGAGGTCACCATGGCTCTAGCTAGTGCAGGAACGTCCTCAGGAGTTCACTTTCTGGCTATGCTACAACCAGAGCACAGAGTGATTTAGTGTTCAGAAAGGGGAGTGCTACTATTCCCATGGGACAAGAGGGAGGAAACTGAGGCACTGAGAAGGGACATGACTTTCCAAAGATCACATGATAAGTCAGTGGTCAACCTATGACTGGAACCTAGGAGTTCTGACCCCCCCCCCCAAGGCTCTAACCCTTAGACACTTTCCTTCCAGAGCTGGAGGGAAAACACAGGAGTCTTATCCCCTGGTCCTATGCTCTAACCAGCAGACCTCACTCCCCATCCAGAGTGGGAAGAGAACCCAGGAGTCCTGACACCTACTCACATGCTCTAATCCAGCAATACTCAGACTAAGGCTTGCAAGCCACAAGCAGTTCTCTAAAGCGTCTCTTACCACCCCTCTGCCACCCAGTGACATTAAAAGTCTGTGTCATTTAATTATTAACCCATCCAAGTTATTACACAGGATGCTTTCACTGCAATATTAACCAATTAAATAAGTAATTAAGTGATTTGCTGTAATATACAAATCAAGTACTCCCCAGTTTACACAAGTACATAGCAGCATAGTGAATGAAACAATGAATCCACATGACTGCAACTCATCTGGGTAATGTTCATCATGAATTTGGCTTCTGAGCCAGTGAGGTGTGAGTATCACTCCTCTCACAAGCAGACTCCCTCCAGAGCTGGGAAGAGAACCCAGGAATCCTGTCACACAGTCACATGCTCTAACCACTACACATCACTTCCATCCCAGAGCTGGGAAAAGAACCCAGCAGCCCCTGGTCACAAGCTCCAGCCAGGAGGCTCCATGCTGTCTCCCTGCAAGTTCCCTGGACCAGTGGTAAACCAAACAGTCCCTCCTACCTTGGACTTGCCCGTCATCTTCCTGAGAAAGCTCAGGGTTCGTTCTAGAGAGCTTCCTTCCCGGTGCTGGTTCTCTTGCTCTATGGCCTCCCCCGTGGTGTCCAGTTGTCCACAGCTCCTGGCATTAAAGCTACAGGAGAAGAAGGATAAAAAAAAAAAATAAAACCCCACTGGTGCTAAAGGCAAACAATACCCGTTTTCTCCTCGTTGTTGTTTAAAGATCAGGAAATAGGGAGGGGTAGCTGGGGGAAGCACACACAGAGCTCTCTGTTTGCTTAGACAGCCGTTAGATGTCAGCATGGGCTGGGCAACTTGGTTTGTCGCTTCATCCTCTTTGCACAGGGTGTTGGCGGGGGGGAGGGAAGATTCCCACAGACCTGAGCTCAGGTGCCACGGTGATGGGCATCAGTGAAACCCACAGAGATGGATCACAAACAAGTCTGCACCAATCAACCCAAACACGGGAAATGGAGTAGGTGGAGGAGAAAGCCAGGTAAATTTCCCCCATCCTCCCCCTTCAGCCAATCACCCCGTCCTTCTAGAGACCGACTTCAGGTCAGCCACAAGGTACTGGGCTTGAAGCAGGAACCAGGGTGGAAACCTACCCGTTGCATCAGGTGAGGAACGTTGGACTCACGGCTAAGGGACTCAGGTTACATGTGTTCTAATCCCAGCACTGGCACCAGCCTACTAGGTGCCCTTGGCCACGTCACTGCTCATCTCCAGGTAGGAGTCTGCTAGCTACAAAGCTGGAATAATGGGGACAGAGAGCTAGTTCAATTGCCAGCTCTTTGGGGTCGTGACTGTTTCCCCTATGGTCCAAGCAATCCACAAGTGCAATAGAGGACCTGAGGCTCCTACATGCTCCTGTAACTCAGCAGCTGGGATTTCACTTTCACCACTCTCTCTGTTCCAGCCAACATCAGGCCTCCCTACAACCAGGAATGCCAAATCTTAGCACCATGGTCACAGAAAGAGGACCTGGTGAAAGAACAGATGGGGTTCCAACCACATAAGTTTCCTGCACTAGGTTTGTGGGCGAGCCTGGAAAACAGAGAGAGGGGCTACAGGTATCTCACACGTTCACGCTCACACACACAATTCCAAAGCCAAAAGATGCAGGTGATAAAGCATACCCCTTTCTCCCAGGACGGTCTCTTCTCCAGGCTCACCAAAGGGAAGGGAAGGCCAAGAGGAAAGGAGCAAAGGGTCCATCCAGGGAGTAAGGACACAGATCTAGGCCAGGTGACCACTGGCGGTTCCCAGCCCAGCAAATGGTCCATCCAGCCTCAGTCCACCAGGGCGCCCTGCAGGCAGCCAGTGAGAGAATGGCCTGCCCAGTAATCCCAGCCCTGAAATAACAAAATCCCTGGCTGGCCAGCTCCTCCTAATGAAGATGGGAATGGGCTGTGACAGGAGATGGACAGAGATCAGCACCACGCAATACAGTGCTGGTAATCCTCTCGGCAGGACCAGGCAGATTGAGGAGAGAGAGAACTGGGCATTTGCAGCCCGGCAGAGTGGGGAGGGTCAGAGCCAGGCAGAGGATCACAATGAAAGACACCAGACTGAAGTTGCCCATTAAGTCCCAGGGCAGAGAGGTATGATTGTAACGGCAGATTCCAGCCACTTTGCCAGCTACAACCTCCTTATGCCATACCAGCAGTGCAAAAATTTAGGTCACCCCCTTTCAGTGACAGATGTGAAACAAGCTGGAGGGTCTCAGCCCACGGCAGAACCAGGATCCACATCCACAGGGAGCAATCTTCCTTTGTCCCTGGAGGAATTCCAAATTAATGCTTGCACCTTCAGAGCAGGCAGCATTTAGCTACAGGTAGACCAGCACCTGGTGTGACAAAGGCCTGCTCATGCTGAGGTCTTTCGGTGCTTTCCCTGGCATTAAAGTAGATGGTGAGAGGGAGCTCTGATTGTGCCAGCCAAGGAAAGGGGGCATTTGGAGGCAGAGGAGAAGGACAGAGGTGCTGCTTATAGGATAGAGAGCCGCTTACCACAGCCTGCAAGCAGACGGGATGCTCCTAGCCAAGGGAACTGCATTCCTACCCTTCAGTGATGGCCCCACTGTACCATCATTTGGGGGGACAGCAAGACGGGCAGCCTTTAGAGCCACGATCCAGCAATTCTCACTGCTACATCGCCCACTGAATGATGGTGCCAGGCTCACAGGTGCAAGCAGTGTACACAAGAGCCTCTCTGTTTGCGAAGCGGGGTGGGGAATGATCATTAGTGATAATTAATGGCAGTGAATTAGGAGTAAGGCAGACACATTAGGGAGAGGTCAATTAACACGTCTGCATAGCCGCAAAGAGCTTTTATCCCACATGGCTTGGAGACAGCAGAGCGCCCGCTGGTGGGAAAGAGGGCAATGTTCTAACGTCAACAGCAGGAATAAACAGCAGCTGAAAGCCAGGCATCGGAGGGGGAGTGAGCAGCCCCACACCCCCACACTCTGTCTACAATCACTGAGCAGGCTCGATGGAGGACAGGGAATCAAAACGAGGCCAGCACACACAGTGTGAGCTGGTATGTGGAGGGCAATTCAGCGCCACCAACTCTCACGGTACCAGGTGGGGTTTTTCTGAAAGCATCTAGCTCTGGGAGTCGCGGTTAACAAGGTTGAATTTCACACCCCTATGATCCACAAACCCGAAGCGGAGGTTTCTCCCTGACCTTCTCCTGGGTGAGGACTGGGAGCCAGGTGTCAGCGCTCTTGGAGAGAGAATTTCCAGGGTCCCTCCTCTAGGCACCATTGTTGCTCCCACCCACAACAGCCCAGCTAATTTTGGACTAGTCTGTATTTAAAAGCTTCCCCAGTATATCTATATTGGTAGGACCCTGCTGATGTGGATGCCCTTATGCTGGTGATTTGAATCTGAGGCCCCTGCTTTAGTCCATCTTGTGCTGGAGTCATAATGCCACTTTTCCATGGCAATGCACTGATGGGCAAGTCATCTCAAAAGGTTAATGGGGACCAAGTCAACAACAGGCTGGGTTACAAATGTTTTAGAAACCTAGTGATGCATAAGTATGAGAGATCCCATTTAAAAAAAAAAAAAAAAAAAACCCTTTGATGTCTCAAGATTGTACTTAGCCAAGATTATTATTAACTGTATGACAGTAGCATCAATTCTTTAATAATAGTACTGTCAGCACCTACACATCCAAGTCACAGATCTGAACCCTGTTGTGCTTAGCTTTGTACTGACACAGCACAAAAAGGTTATCTCTGCCTCAAAGAAGATTATGCTAACTTACAGTTTGCAACCCAGATGAGGGCCCTATTGTGCTAGAAGCAATACACAGAAGCACAGCACAGCAGGGCTGGAAGGGACCTTTAGAATTATAAAGCTCAGCCCATTGTGCTGGGGAGGGCCAAACCTCAACCATCCCTGACATCCCTGTCCTTAAAACCTTCAATGATAGGGATTTCACAACCTCCCTTGGAAGCCTGTTCCAGAGTTTAGATATCTTTAGAGTTAGAAAGTTTTTCCTAATACCTCACCAAAAGCTCCCTTGCTACAAGTTAAGCCTTTACTTATTGTTCAATCTTTGGTGGACACAGCAAACAACTGATTGCTGTCCTCTTTTTAACAGCCCTTAACATAATTGAAGACAGTTTTCAGCCACTTTTTTCCCTGCCAGTTTTCTCTTCTCAAGACTAAACACGGTTTTTTAACCTTTCCTCATCAGTGAGATGTTTCTGAACCCCTTTTTATCATTATCTTCCTCTCCTCCAGACTGTCTTCAATTTGTCCACATCTTTCCTATGGTGTGATGCTTAAAAAGGGATGCAGTAGTCCAGCCGACACCCCAATGATGCTGAGTAAACCAGAACAATTACCTCTCATCTCTTACACACAACTCTCCTGTCAATACACCCGAAGACATTAGCTTTCTTTGCAATGGCATCATGCTGTTGACTCTCATTCAATGTGTGAGCCACTAACCACCTTCAGATCCTTTTCAGCAGTACTGCCACGTTTCCAGGTATCTGGCATTTCGTAGCTGTGCATTTGATTTTTCCTTTCTAAGCATAGCACTTTGCACCAGTCTCTATTGACTTTCCTCTTGTTGGTTTAAGACCAACTCTCTAACTTTGTCCTAAATTCTAATCCTGTCCTCAAAAAGTAATTACAATTCCTCCCACCTTTCCCTAGTTTTCTTATGAGAATGTCACAGAGGGTTACCCCAAAAGTCTCAGTATAAATCAAAATATAGTACATTCTCTTACATACACTTAGAAGGGAGCGTTGACACAGTTTTTTTGTACCTATTTAACTATTGCAGAAGGGTCACCGCACCCACCCACTGCCACCCCCACCTGAAGTAAATCAATCAGCACAACCCAGTAAAAGAATAAGCTATTCTGGTATAAATCACCTTTATACTGCCATACCAGCATACACACTAAGAGCACCACCTGACTTTTTTTGGTGTGGGTGAAGTGGCACAAAATTGTGTGTATAGAAAAGATTTAAGATACCAGAAAAATTTTCCCACTGATGAGACAAGGGAAGAATGATTTTCCCTGTTTAACAGAGAGGGGGACTCAGGCAGATACTCAGATTGAAATCAATGGGGTTTGGGCTCTATGCGACTTACCCAAGGTAACTGAGTGAGACAAAGCTTCAACACAAGCTTCCCAAGTCCCATTTGAAAGCCTTTGCTACCAGAGTCATTGTTCTTCTCCATCATGCCCCATCAGTCTCTGCAACCCAGACATTACAAGCGGGGAAATCTAGAGGTGAAAATGACTTAAGGACAAATGAACTGACTAGCCCCACTCAAGTCCAGGAGAAGTGAGTAAACAGCCAGAAGAGAGGGGTATAGTGAATGCAGAGGTAAAGTCCAGTTCAGGTGGCTGCATTCCAGATACCTAATTCTGCAGATTCAATTGGGTATTGCATCCACCACTTCCTGTCCCAAACCCTGACTGTTCTAAAAAGCTGAGCAGTGCAGGGACACGTATTGATTTAACTCACATGGAGCCAATCTCTGATCTTCATGCTCTATCTTTACCCAGGTGAAACACACACTGGATCCCTGAGATTTCAGCCCAAGCCAGCAGGTTCAAACCCATGATTTTTCACAAGGCCTGGCCAGAATGAACCCTTTTTTTCCTTTTCATCTCTGCTGGGATGTGGAAGCTGCTCTTTGCTCCTGTGCAAGCAACTGTTAGCACATGGCTGCTTTCATCCCCTCCCACCAGCTCCAGCGACAGTCTCTGGCTGTCCCTGCCTGACACTGACACAAACAATGAAGGGCAATGCGTGACAGGCAGTATGGGCGACGTGCAGGGAGATAGTGGGGTCTAATGGTCAGAGCAAGGGAATCACAAGCCCAGGATCTGTATTCCCAGCCTTGAGAGTGGAATCTAATGGTCAGAATGGCAGGACATGGGATCTATCATATAGCTCTCAGAGGAGAGCAGGCTGTAGCATCAGAAGGGCAGGGACTGGGAGTCAGGAGGCCAGGGTCCCATTCCCAGTTCTGCAGGCTGTGAACTAGATACGCTTGTTTTCATGGCCTGTGCCAGTGGTTTTCAAAATTTTTTCCTCGGGATGCACTTGAAAAAAATCATTTATTCCCACAACCCAGTAATGACATCTTTAAGCAATGCATCCCAGTCTTTTGTTGAGGGCAGCAGGCAGTACCACGACCCAGTACCTGAGGGTCTGCAACCCAGTACTGCGTCCTGACCCTAAGTTTGAAAACCAGTGGTCTATGCTGTTTCCTAGCAGTGTAGAGCCTGATCACAGAAAGCCCCTTCATGAGGTGTTGTGATGGCAGAAAATGAACGCAGCCACCTTGTGTTCAAAAAGTGGGTACCACTGAGGGGACACAGCCAGTCACATGAATAGTTTGGCTGGGAACATCATCTCCTCTCTATTTCAGGTAGGGAAACTGAGGCACAGAATGAGGAAGACACATGGCCAGTGTCACCCAGCATGTAGCAAAAGAAAGAAAAGAGATGTGGGTTACAGTCAGAAAGGATCTCATCCAGCCTTCCTAACTCAGCAGAATAATTCAGTCTTAGGTTAGGTGTCCATTACACAAATGTGTGGGTGAGGTTCTGTGCCCCACATTGTGCAGGATGTCAGACATTGGTCCCCTCTGACCTAAGAGTCTATGAATCTAACCAGTAGGAAACACTAGATAATGGCATAGTATTGTTCATTCCCTCTCTATCTAAATGCCAGGGAATGAGCACAGCTGGTTGTAACTTTTTGTCTGCATTTTCCTTGACAAAACAGAAACTTCCTCAATAAAACCAAATTCATCCAGATACTTTTTTAAAGAAAAACAACCCCTCTCCTGCAAACTAGAAAAAGTACTGATTTTTATTTAAGTGAAAACTTGAACAGTTGCAAAAAATGTCAACAACCTCCCTCAAATTTTCATCAGCTTATAAATGTAAAACATTTCTGAAACAAGTCTACTAACTAGTCAGCTATCGTCATCCATTCTATGGATCTAACAGCCATTCTGACACTCCAAAGCATTCAAAAATAATGAACTAGGCCCCTCCCACCCAAAACAACCCACAAAATTTATTTTTAAAGCCCTAAATTTTAAAGAATAACAAATGAAGCACTGTTTGTATTTCTTTGTTTGCTTTCTGCATTTTGAGCTTTCAGGACTTGTGTCTCCAAACTTTTCCAGAGAGCTAGAATCTTACTTGAAAAAAAAATTGAAAGTGGAGGGTCTCCCATCACATGACTCCCAGGGCTAGAGCTTTAAGAACCCCTCCCCACCATTAAATAGCACAATGTTTACAATAAAGCAACCAGAAGTGGCAACACTGATATGCTAAGGCATGGAACTATGATCAGATCTGTAAAGGCAGTTTGATGGCTAGTGGGATTTTCAGTTGGTGCCTCTCTGCATCTTCCAGTCTTTACCTGTCTGGTGCCAACCTACCAGAAATCTCAAACCCTTCCCTTACCATCTATGAGTGCCCCCCTTCCACCAGAAGCAGAGACCAGTAGTATCTGCAGATGCTGGGGAAGGCTCTGAACTGTGAATGAAGTGTGTGAAAAACCAGCATCTCAGGTGGCCACAACTAACTCAAGGCCTGGGCCAATCAGTGAATGAAGTAAACCCTGAGCCTGCCCTCACTGGGTTTGTGATCACAACCCTCCCCTTTTCCTTGGGGCTATTCTCAACAGGGGGCAATGAAATCTTAGCTTCTCCACAGCTTGGAGCATTGCTAAGAATTTTCCCAGCAGGAAGGCCTCTGTTCCCACCCTCAGTTCCTTCCACATCAAGAGCAGCATTCAAGCCTCTTTATAACCTTAGCAAGGTTGGTGCTATTATGGCATCTTCTCTGACCCCTGTTACTTGGGAGCCGCGGGGGGTCCAATATTTATCCTCTTAGCTTCTCTATGAGGCTGGATGTGCTGCTATCTCCCCAAGACAGAGGAGGATGGGGACACACCCAGATTAACTCCCAAATGCTAAGAGACATTAAGTGTGTCTTGGGAGGTCGCTTACAGACAGCCCCCCAACCATAAGCAAATACTCACCAGCATCTACACATCATACAACAGGAACACTAAGCTAGGTACTTATCCCTGCAACAAACCCCAGTGCCAACATTGCCCACATATGTACTCAAGTGACACCATCATAGGACCTAGCCTAACCAGTCACTGTATCAGGGGCTCATCCACCAATGTGATCTAGGCCATCATGTGCCTACATTGGCCAAACCGGACCATAAATGGACACAAATCTGATATCATTTCAATCTACCTGGACATTTTGTAAAAACATTTGGGCTACAGTGCTTCAGCAAAATAAAGATTATGGCATGAAACTGCTGAGTTAGAATTTATATGCAAACTAGATACCTACACACTGGGTTTGAAGCGAGATCTCAAGCAACTAACCCAGGGATTCTCAACCTTTCGTGGGTCGCGACACACTTTGCAGCATATTGTGACTGTACAGGACACGCTAGCCCACTCCCTGCAGGCCAAATCCAGCCATTTTCCCAGCTCACCGCAACACAGTTACTACTGTGTGGTGACATAATAACATGCCCCGACACAGTGGCTGAGAACCACTGAGCTAACTCATTACCAGGGGTTAAAGTATAATTTGGTGAGCCCCGGAACCCTCCTAATTGGGTGGGCCCCCCTTCCCACACAGGGGGGCCCCCATCCCACACCCCAGCTCCTGCCCCCCAAATGTCAGTCCCTCACTCCTACTCCCCAAATGCCTTAGAATCATAGACTCATAGCTTCCCCCCCCAGCTCCAGCCCCAATATCCATTCCCCTGTCCCCAAAATTCACCCCAGCCCCCAATACCCACCTCCAGCCTCCAATACCACCCCAGTACTCAACCCCAGCCCCCAATCCCATCCCCAGTACCCAATACCACCCCCAAAATCCACTTCCAGCCCCCAATACCCCTCAGTACCCACCCCTAGCCCTATACTCCCCCAATACCCACCCCCAGCGTAAACCAGCCACCCCAGCACTTACCGGGGGGCGCACAGCTACAGAGCGGGCAGTAGCCCTGGGTCAGGCCAGCAGCATGGCCTGGGCTCAGCTGCGGCGGGGGAGTGGAGGCATGCCCCAAGTTGGGGTGGGACCTCAAAGGGGAGGGGTTTTGGGCAGGGCTTGTTCCCTGCCCCAGAACACCCCCCCCCCCGCCCTGCTGGAACCCTGCAGAACACCGTTCCAGGGCCCACTATTTTTAGGGGTGCAGCGTTCAAGCCCCTAAATATAGAAAACGGAACTGGAACACTGTGTTCTGGGGCCTGCTGTTTTTCAATGGTGGACCCCAGAATGCAGTGTTCCTGTACCATCTTCTATTTTTAGGGGTCCTGGAACACTGAGCCCCTAAAAATGGTGGGCCCCAGAATGGCGTTCCAGCTTACTTTAACCCCTGCTCATTACTAAGGGTGATTTCCTCTCTATTACCCTTGTTAGATCTTGCTTCCCCCTTCCACACTGCTTATATTAAAAACAGGTTGTTTACTTGGTGGAGATAGGTTAGCTCAGGGGTCTGTCATCTGCAGCTGTAGAGCTGCATGTAGCTTTTTGGCTCCCTCCTTGCAGCTCTGGGTCCACCCCCGCCTCAACCAGCAAACCCTGCAGGCAGCCCAATTCTGGTTCAGTCCCCCCTGCACCACCCAGGGACCCAGCAGGCAGACCGTGCCAGGCTCCAGGGTCCCATCACTACCCACCTGGGTACCCTGTGGCAGACACCCTTGCCCAGTTCCCCCATCAGGAGGCTACACCCATTATGGCTCTCAAAACACTTGGCTATTGAAGGAATTTTTTAAAATGGCTCTTATCTTTTGGGTTGCTGAACCCTGGGCTAGCTGACTTTTCCTCTGGATTTGTTTGAATTGATCTTGCAACCTACCCTCCTCTGTATGTATATACAGCTAACTTGCCACATTTTCCATTTCATGCCTCTGATGAAGTGGGATTGTGCCCATGAAAACTCATGTGATAAATAAATGTGCTGGTCTTTAAAAGTGCCCCAGGACTCCTTGTTTAAGATACCTCAATACCTTTGAGGATCTGGGCTGAAGTGAAGTGATCTACCCAGGGACACACAAGGCACTTGTGAAAGAAGAGGAAACTGAACCCACAGATAGCTACTGACACCCCCCACCCAGACTTTCTCTTCCAGGCAGTTTCATTCTCCAGATTCCTGACTCAGTGGATGACACCCCAACAGGACAAAATTCATCTGCCCTCCTAAACATCAAAAACCCCCTGCTGCCCTCAGCAGGCCCACTTGCTGGCTTTTATAATCACTTGATCAAACCCAGCTGGGAGGTGACTGGACACTCACAGAGGAGGCTGGGCCAATGCCTTCCGGTAGGTCTGTACAGCTGTTCAAACAGTGCTTTGACATTGTGGTTAAGGCTGGAACCTAGGACCTGCAGGACCCTGTGAAGTGAGAAGGTCCCAAAGTTTGGGCTGCTACCTGTCTATACCGCAATTACACAGCCTGAGTCAGCTGGCCCAGGGCCAGCCTTGGACCAGTATGCTAAATGACTTAGCTACAGAAGAGCCTGGCTACCAGAGACAGCTCTGTTAATCAAAGGAGGGGTGGATGGAAGGGGGCTTGGTGTTGCAAAGTTCCACTAGCTGCCAGGGGAGCCTGGGGCTGAGCAGGGAATTGAACCTACTCTTTCCCATTCCTCTTCAGGTGGCCTTGGCCAGTGTGCCAAACTACTTAACGAGCCCCACGCTGCTGGCCAGACTATCACAGCCGTGCTCGACAGTCAGGAGATTCAGTCTGCCTGATTCAGAGAAGTTACTCAGGCTTTGCATCAGTCACATTGCACAAGCCAGCAAGGATCATGACGTCCAGGGGCTGGGATGCAGCTGCTGGACATGCCTGGGAAAGGCCTTCAAAAATGAGCTGGAATCTTAAAGGGATATGCAGGCACATTAAACCCTCTGTCATCTTGAACTCCTCTCAGAGGAGTTTGCTACTGGAGGTGACTGGGTGACAAACACTGACTTCCATTGAAATCAGGAGCCTCAACACCTCTGTGGAGCTGCCCCCTGGTAAATTTCCCACTAGCTCTTTTAGACAAGCAAAGCTTCAGGCTTTAAACTGCTCTTACCAACGTGTCATTTCTTTCCATGATTGTGTCTGCAGTGTGATTTGCATCATGAATCTTGTGACATTTGGTGTCTTTTCTTAAACCTCCTGCTCCTGGAGTCATGGGATTAGGAAAAACTCTCAGGGTTTTTTTTTTTAAGGAAGTTTTTAGATCTCATGGTGCAAACAGAAGTTTGAAAAATGTGAATCCCAAAACCTCCAAAATCAGAAGGCAAATGAAAAGAATCCTAAATGTACTGGCTTTTTTTCCTATTAAGCCTCATGATTTTTCAAACAATCTCATGGTATTGAAGATGGAGAGGGACCTGATTCATGATTCTTAAGCCACCAGTTCAGCAACAGAAAGGTGCCGGGAATCCTGGCCTTCTCTGTTTGGGTTCTCAGCCTATTTGAAGTACAGTGTCGAAAAAACCTGTTCCACATTGTATTGAATTAACCTGGGTCCCTAGCCAGGGACGATTACCCCAGCACCTATGGGGCCCATGCCCAGGGGTCCCACTTCACCCTGCTGCCAGGGTGTGGGGGGGGGCAGGGCTGCCCTGGGCCAGAGGCCAGGTTCCACTCTCCCACCACACTCCTCAGACAGCTGGTTCACCCCAAGGGTTGGGGCAGGCTGACATGACTGGTCGCTCCGCTCCAAGGATGGGGCTGGCTGATGTATGGCATGGCCTCTGGCATGACCTTCAGGCCGCATGCACCAGTCAGCCCCTGTTGCCACCAGGACCCAACCAGCCAGGCTTGGGCCAGCATCTGGCCCCAGCGTTCCCCCAGCACTTGCCCACCCACAGGGGGCAGAGCCCTAGATTGGGGGGGGTGGGGAGCACAGCCCTATGTGGGGAGGCAGGGATCCAGGCAGGTGGAGGCCAGGCCAGGGGGTTCACTGGAAGTGGAGGCCCAGGAGTCCCAAGGCTCCTAATCCACTTCTGATTTAGCCTGTCAACCCTTTGGGAGCTTTGGGGATGGCTTAGTGTCACAGTAGCACCCAAGACACTGCAGCCGATTTCAGGACCCCATTGTGATAGGTGCTGTACACAGACCTAATGAGAGACAGCCCTAGTCCTGAGGAACTTGCAAGCTAAACAGGTAATATTAACAAAGGAAAGTAATAATATACCCAGCTGTGATGAAGCTCCACTCATGAATAGGTTTTAGAGAGGCCACTATCATTATTCCCACTTTACAGGTGGGAAAATGGAGGCACAGAGCAGGGAGACAACTTGCCCAAGATCACGCAAGCAGCTTATATCAGCGCCAGGAGGAGAACATAACCCTCCTGAGCCCAATGTCTCTGTCTTATCCACAAGCCCCATCATCCTTCTCCAGCTACTGCTCCCCTCTACTGTACAGCTCTTTGCACATGGACACAGTTTTACAGTTAGCAAACACCTCCTTACCCATTGGCCAGGTCCGTTCCTGAAGCGAAGAGCAAGACGTCTGCAAAGGCAAACACAAGAAGACAGTAGGAAGTTACTGCCCAGAGGCCAATGAAGAGATCCTGGTGCAAGCAACATGGCCTACACCAAACAAAGCACTGTGATAAGGATCCACCCCACCCTACAGCTTCCTAGGGATGTCATGAGGCTCGGGGTTAGGAGACGAGAAGAGAGGAATGTTGTAACAGAGCTGCAGCCTCAGGAAAGGTTGACCATTGCTTTCTGTCGAAAGATCAGCTATTCCAAAAGCACTGAAATCGCCTCCCTTACTCTGAGTGCTTGAAATGTGCTGTACTACCCATGGTGGAAGGAGGTAGGAAGAGTATGGTTAGTGGGTTCAGCTATGAAGCCACTTGAGCAAAGGGCTCTGGAGTCACAGCCCCTAAGAACCAGCATTTTACAAAACCACCCTGATCAGATCCATTTTGGTTTTGTGCACATCTGGGATGCAAATTGATGGATGAAGTTTTAGTCCCTCTCCATGTGCTGGAAGGGTCTCCAGCTGCCACAGCTGCACAGCTGGGCTAAAGTTTTGGGGAGTTTAATTTATTTTGGAGGAAGGAGCAGCAGAGTTGATGGCTCATTACAGATGGCTGCCTGTCACCCAGCTGCCTGCCATAGTGAGGGCCCAGCTAGCCAACAGGCGTGAAAGCAAGTGGCCATCGCTGTACTGCACTCACAGAAACCACACCACTTGTCTCCAGCACATCTGTGGATTTGCGAGGTGGGCTAGGAAGGGGCCAGTCACAAGGCAGAGGTTACAGGCACAGGGGCCTGGTGGTTTCCTCACACACACGCTTCCTTCTACTGAACCTTTAGCCCTGCAGGGAGAACACCCAACTTCAATGATGCAAGAAATGCAGTGGGAGCTTCTCCTAGGCAAACTCTCCTGTCCTAGAAAGAACTCACTCCCTTCGCAGAGCGTCAGCAAAAGGCTGATGAGTCCCTTATAGCCCTGCTTGGGCCTTGATTCCCAGTGGGAGCACTTCACTCAATCACTCCTGCTGGCAACAAGATGGCCCAGTTCCTCTCCTCCTTGTTGAACAACAGCTTGGGCTCTATGGGGCTATGGAAGGAAACCCTCCTGGGATGTGGAGTGGGGAGGGGTTTGTCTTGAGATAACAAAGAGACATGCATGCTCCCTTTTTCCAACTCTGCCCACCAAGAGTGAGGCTAAGCCAGGAAGGAAATCCAAGCAGCCAAATGCTCTGGAACAGTTCTGTTTCCGGTGATTTCCTCTGGTCTCAGCTCTCTCCCTGGTGGAAAGTAACCAATATTGCTGAACTCATGCCCTGGTGATGAGGGAACCTTTGAGTGAAGGGGGACAAGAAGGTGGGAACTCACATGCCAGGAGCACCTCTGGCTATCCCCCTGCCAGCACTTGTGGTTGCCTTCCAGTCTTAGGTGGGAGGAGTAAGATAGAGGGTCAGAGGCACCTTCCCTACTCACCATCCGCATCCGGGTAGCTGTCAATGCCACTCATGGAAATGGACTTGGAGAGGATGCTGGAATCCGGGCTTTGCCCGATCCGATACGCCTGCAGCATCCTGGCACCTCCCTGGGGACAAGCACAGAGATCAAGCTGTGTGGCACAGAGGTACAGAGCCCCTTCTGCACTAGGAGGATTGAGGCAACTGCTTAAAAAGACAGCCATGTGCTCACTGCTTCCCATAGCACCACACTTCATTGCCAGCAGGACGTGAGTCCCACACCCACTGTGCCAAGAGAGCTGGTTCTGTTGCTGGGCCAAGCATGTGTGTATGCATGTGTGTGAGAAGAATTTTGTCTCTGTAGCTGATCTTGCTTGGGCAACTATGTGGATCACTTCGTCCACTACTAAAATGCAGTCACTTCTCTCCTGAACCCCCTTCCTCCTGCCCTGTCCTGTCTTGTCCCCCAGGCCTGGGAGAGCCTGAAAGGAGGTATCAGGCTGGACTGGCACCTCCTACCCCCTGGGCCAGTGGCCAACTTGATCCTAGGCCCTGCCACAACCCCTCTGGTCCCTTTTCAGCATCCCAGTCATCTACCCTTCTTCCAGCATACGGGTGATGGTGGGGGAGAGACATACCTAAGTCATCACACCACACCACCCTCTCGCAGTCACAACGTTCTGACTTTACAATCTAGGAATGAACATACAGTCGGGCCATCACTGGGCTTCTCACACAAGGGGCTGCATTTCACTTGTACTCCTCAACCCCTTGCTTGCTGTGGCCATTTCCCTCCCCCCAAAGAGAAAATCTCTTGTTGAGGAGAATGTGCCCCAGAACGGGAACTATTCTGCCTTCCTCCTCTGACTGTGGGCTGACAAAGGGAGCTGCAAAGTCAGAGTGAAACCAGATGGGCACTGGAACTGAGAGCACTGGGCAGGAACAGAGGGGTCGCCAGGCTAACATAGCCCACTTATGAGCTCTGCTACAAACTTTTGGCTCCTGCCCTCCCAGGCGGTACTGCTAGGAGGTGACCAGAAGACGATCTGGTCCAACACCATTTAGAATAGAATAGAATAGAATCATAGGGTTGGAAGGGACATCATGAGATCATCGAGTCCAGCCCCCTGGGGCTTGGACCCAGACTGGATTTGTCCACTTAGGCCAGCGTCTAAGATTCCTGTCCAATCTCCTCTCACCCCACAACAGATTGCTGGCCTAGTTACGCTAGCATCTCTTCCTCTGACAGTCAGTTTAAGATCCTTCCAAGAAAGGCAGCTGCCCGAGGGGGACACTACAGCTGAGATACACAGGTAGGCAGAAGAATTATTCCTTCCAGATCTGTGCCAGCTGAGGACAAGGCCCTGAAGCATGGGAGCTAGACACATGACTGCAGCAAACAGAAATAAGCCAGTGGGATGGAGGGAAAGGCCCTGATGCTGGGCAGTGCAAAGCACTCTCACTAAAGCCAGTGCAAGCTGAGAACACTGCACCTCTCAGGACTTGGCCCTGTGCGCCCATTGGGCAAGTCCTCTGGGGATCAAGGGAGGAGAGGGAGGTTCATCTCCTACCTGAGCCAGCTCCAAGTCATCCTCCTCCTCCTCCTCCTCCTGCAATAGCACGGACTCCAACTCTTCATTGCTATGGATGATGGGGGCCCGGCGAGGGTCCCTGTGGTGTCTGGAGAGGCCATCCAGCTGCCTTACAGTGGAGTCCATCTCCTCAGCCACCAGGCCTTTCAGACTCACACTGAAACAGAGAAGAAAAGCCTGGCTGAGAATGCTGATCAGACACCCACTCACCCTCTACCCACCCCAACCAATGCACCCCTTGATCACTTCACTCCACCACCACCACAGAGGATGCCACACGTTCATTCCAGCACTGAACTCAGCACCAGGAGCTGCTACTCCCATACTCCCATACTGGTTCCAGCAGTGACCCCTCCGTGTGACCTGAGACAGGGCCTGAGCTCAGAGCACTAAGCTCCAGTGCAGGTCACTTTCCTGCTCCATGCTTCAGTGTCCCCCTTTTCTCCAAGGATGCCACAGTGCTACCCCTGCAGGGGTGACAAGAGTTAGTCACTGGATTTAGTAGATGTTTCATACCAACATAGCAGGAGGTTTGACTCTCGCTGCTGGATTCAAAAAGAAAACTCAGTCTATCAGGTCTTGGATTGCTCTGCATTTCCCTGGCCTGTGGAGGAGCAAGTAGGGAGACCAGATGTCCCATTTTTAAAGGGACGGTCCCAATATTCAGGGCTTTTTCTTATATGGGTGCCTGTCTGGTCATCCTTAGGGCATCCCTTCCCCACAAGGTGCTCAAATGCCCCAGTCCCTTTCCGCAACTCTCAGCGTGGTAAAGCTGAATCTTAATGCATATTTGACAAAGTGTTGGACCCTTACAGCAACCCAGCGAGCCGGAGGCAGGGACTCAACCCAGGTTTCCAATACCTAGCTCGTTTGTTTGACCCACAAGTCCCCCACCAGCCCCTCTTAGCTCAGAGGCTACAAAATGGACATAGAAATCCTACACACAGAGCACAGCCTACTCACCACAGCCTGTTGAACATGGCGCCTGGATGAACCCTTCCCACACCTACTGCTGTGATCCCCCCTTCCTCCCCCACACTGACCAAATACTGGTGCGCCTCTAGACTCAGTCTCTGGATTGCAGAGTGTGACTTCCTGGTCTGGGCGCCACCACACTCTTTTGCAGAAGTGTGCTAGTGGTTTGGGGCTGGTTATTTCAGAGCCGCCTATGAAAAAAGCCACTCAGCCTGAGCTGGCCGCTCTCGGCTGGAAAGAGAATAAGGGCTGGGTGCAGAGGGGTCAGTTTCCCCCATCATGCAAGCAGGGAACATGGCTTCTGCTACAGACCTTGGATCTTGCTGTGGTGGTATAGGGGAACTGAAATGCTGTGGAACAAGGGAGAGGAGGGCAATTCTCAGCAACACTAAGGCCTCCCTCCGGACACAAACAGGTGGGCTTGCTGAGAAAGCTATTGCCTCATGCTACCAAAAGGGGGAGCCATCTGCTTACTTTGTGACAGCCAGAAACAGCTGGAGGGGATCTTACCCATTGGCAATCCCTGCAGAAGCCGATGGAGGGTGGCCAAAAGCCAGCTAGGTTGTTGCTTGTGCTACTGGGAGTCTGTCCCAGAGCCTCCCTCCTCTGATGGTGGGAAACCCTTTACTGTTCCCCAGGCAAAATATACTCATGGCCACTGTATCCCCATTTGTGGTTGTGCCACCTGTTGTCCTTTAACTCTTCCAAAGTCCTGGGGTGAGGGTTTGCCCCAATGTCTTTACACTAAGCCATCCAATCCCCTCTCTGCCCCTGTTCTGTCACACAGAACAATCCAGAGACTGCCCTCTGGTATTGGCTCTCCCATTCTATCCTCTTCCCTCATCACTGCTGAGTTTATCTCCCCAGACCTGGCTGACCAGAACAGCATGGAGGATGCCCAAGGAGGTCTCACCTGCGCCCTGACATCGATACTTCCCTCTCTCTACTAGAGAGACCTGTCCTGTATATCCCAGGGGAACAACTGCCTGGGTGCTGGGCTGTTCAAATTCTAAACCTAGATGCCCTTGGGGCACCTCAGTCTCCAAATCAAGCCCTGACTCAGCTTGGCTCCTAGACAAAGCAGCAGGACAGCAGGTTGGCTCACTGGCTTCAGTAGGATGCATCCCAGAGCATCCATTCAAGCTGGGCCAGCTGCCACAGCAACTTTTTTTATTGCCAACATCAACCCCAGAGCCAGCTGTGGGTGGCTGATAAAAGGGAATGAAAGCTGCCAGACAATCAATCAATCAATCAAATCATAGGGCTGGAAGGGACCTCATGAGATCATCAAGTCCAACCCCCTGGGAATTGAACCCAGGACCTTCTGCATATTAAGCAGAGGTGCTAGCCACTACACTATTTGCAGGGCCTAGGCAGTCAAGATCAAAAAGAACAAATGAGACAGAGCTGTGACCCACAGCCAGCGGAGAGGCCACCTTCAAACCCCGTCTGAGACCGCTTCATGGAGGCCGGTCCATAGGGAAGCCAGTGCAATAGAGCTGGATGCATCAAATGAGACGGGGCAAGTCATTAATGGACAGAAATGAAGGGAAAGAAGGGAAGCAGCCCCAGCAGGGTAGAGCCATGGCCCATTATTATTCTTTCTATTAGAGATCTAGCCATGCACTGGGGCCCTATTGTGCTCGGTGCTACACAGACCCAGAGGAGTAGCACTTTACAAAGGGTGTCAGTATCATTTCACAGCAGGGGAAACTGAGGCACGGAGAGGGACTGTGATTTGCCCAGAGGCCAGGAGACTGGGGATTTTATCCCAGCTGGCATCACAGACTATAATCCACATGGCTTGAGCCTTTCAGAGGTCTTGCCAATCTTTGTGGAGCCCTATGGCAGGCAATTCTCCAGGTGACTGTCCCTAGTACAAGGGTCTGCAACCTGCAGCTCTGGAGCCACATGCGGCTCTTTGGCTGCCCCCTTGCAGCTCTGTGGTCATGGCTCCAGGCCTCCCAGCCTCCCCACTGGGGGACTCTATAGCCAGTCCACTCGTGGCTCTGCCCCCCTGCCACTGGGGGACCCTACAGGGTAGCTGTTTCTGGTTCTGGGCTTCCCCCTGCCAGGGGACCCTGAGGCAGGCACCCTGGCCCAGCTCCTTCCAACCCCTGTCAGGAGGTTACACCCATTGCAGCTCTCAAAACACTTGGTTATTGAAGTAATTTTTTAAAAGGGCTCTTCTTATCTTCTGGGTTGCCAACCCCTGCTCTAGTACATCCCACAGCCCTGAGGCAATAAGTTAACCACCTGACCCAAAAATGACCTTCAGAAGCAAGAACCACCTGCCATCCCTCTGCCCAAATAACATTCTGCATCACCACCAGTAACATAGCCCAGTCACTAGACACCCTGCCCCCACCACCCAGCAGCAACAAGTTCCAGGGATTAACACCCCACCCTAAACCCTCCCAACCCATCAGCATTAATGTCAAGCAGCAGCCCGTTTCTTAGGCTCTGAGTCTGGTGCCAAGCTGGCTGGAGGACAGGGGGATCTAGACTTCCAGATCATGCAATAAGAGGGGACTGCTGTGAGCCTGACCAGTACCTCAGGTGGTCATAGTCCGGATTGCTCTGCAAATGCTTGCCCGGCTCCCAGCTGTGGCGGCGGAAGGCATCCTGTGCGTGAATGGAGGTCCTTAGCGCACACAACCTGCGCAGTGGTACACCCAGGAAGTGGCCTTCATCCTCCTCCTCCTCCTCCTCGTCCACCTCCCACTCTGGGTCACCATCAGGGCAGCAGCCGCGTTCCTCAGCTGACACGCAGCGGCGTTTTCGGGCCCAGGCCCTGCAGGGGGTGCTGTCGCAGGCTTCCAGGGATTGCTCGGAGCTGGTCATCCTCAGGTCACTGCGACAGATGGACTAGAGGGTGGAGGACAGACAGGATAGAGAGGTCAGACGCAGGCTGAGTCAAGAGGCAACACCATAGGTAAAAGACTGGGGGGGAGTATGCAGGAGTCGAGGGTTCCTAATACCACAGAAAGCCCAGCACTACAAGCTCCAGTCATCCACATCTGATGGAGCGTGTCAGTTGGCTCCCAACCTGGCCACTAGGCATCCCATGAGCTCAGCTGGGCCGAGGGACCCTCCTTGCCATGGTTCTGGCTGCAGTCCTGCTCCAGTCTGGTTTCTGCCTCCCTTGGCTCACACCTCAGCTCAGCTTTGGCTTGGCCCCTCCACCCTTACTCTGGCTTCACCCTTGGACCAGTGCCTGTACCCCACCGATGCTGGTCATTACCCAAACTGCCCCAGGCAAGGTCCTGCTCCACTCACAAGATAGGGTGCCCTCCCCCAGCAGTGTACAGCTTCAGAAAATGAGTTGGCGGGGTCTCATCTCTGCAAACATCCACAGCCCCAAAGCCACCACTGTAACTAGCTTTGACCAGCTCACTGACTGGCAGACGGCTGGATGGGCCCCAGATGGAGCTGCCCTCATCCTCTTACCAAGGGCAGATCCAGGGGACTACAGTGACTGGATTACCAAAGGCCAGGACACTGGGTCATTCCCCATCCAACAGGGGCCTGTCATCTCCTCCCCCAGTCCCCGAGGCTTCTGCCAGTGCTGGGCAAGTCCCACGACTGGTCCCAGTACCAGAGCCGCTGGCCAGGACTCAGTGATTTTGGTGGCACTATTGCAGATGGACCCTGGTGCTCCTGCTCAACATGGATATAGGGAGAGAGGAAGCCTGGGGAGCTACTGGGCATGAAACAAGGATAATTCGGTTGCCCGTTTTAAGGCTCCATATTTCCAGATCCTGGGAAAAGAGGACAGAACCAGGCTGACTGGTCACATTAGATCAGGATGGGGTGCAGCAGGGGGCAGTGATGGGAGGACAACTCTTCCCTGTTTTGCTGATGCCATCATAATAAAGTTTAGTGGAAGTTCCCCACCCTGCTCCATTCACTCCCCACCCCTCACCCACAGTCAGACACACTAGATCAGGCCTGGACTCCCCGCCTTTCCTGGTGTTTATTGCTTCCCCTATCCCTCAGCCCTAGCTCTGTCTCAGATTTCCTCTCACATTCTGCATTCCAGCTAATAGGACCCATCTGAACTAACTGCATGGTGAGTCAGCCCATGCAGTGCTGCATCTTTACACAGGATCATCACACTCAGTTACAGCCCAGCTGTCAAGCCTCATCGTGCAATTCTTGTGGTGCTAATGGAAAACTGTGGCTGCTGTAAACTAGCGGCTACAGCAGAACTTCTACCCTAGTGACCTATCCATCTCTCCTCCCCCACCTCACTGCCCAGCTCTTTTTATGAGCTCTCCCATGAAAGCAGCCAACTCAGCCAACTTTCAAGTGGAAATTAAAGCTTATAACGGGCCATAAAAGAGGAAGTGCCCTTGGCTGGCCATTTCCCCATGGTCCCTTCAACAGGCCCATTCAGCAGAGCACTTCATAAACCGTGCCAGAGCCTCCCCCAAGGGTAATGCTGAAAGGAGGCAAATTGACCAAGAATCAGGAGTGCCATCATCCATGCTCCCCCATGGCTCTTGGCTGGGTCTCCCAACACACAGCAGATGGGCATCATGAGGTGAAGAGACCCCAATTCCCAGCAACTCCTTGCCAAGCAGTAAGGGAAAGCCAGTCTCTGCCCATTCCCAAATGGCAAAGCAATTAGCTAAACATGTGCCTTTATAGCTTCTCTTTCTCTGTCCGTGGAACATCCCCACACAACCCACCAACACTGTAGTGTTAACAATTCACAATCTGTAATGTATTTATCCACACAACCCTTAAAATAAATAAATAAATAAATCTGTTAGTCTTAAAATGCCATACAACTCCTTGCTGTTTTTTCACATTTTTGTTAGCCCCATTGTTCAGCCAGGGAAACTGAGGCACCATAAGGTCACATGGGGAACTAGCAGTAGAGGAGGGAATGCAACCATTAGCCCAGCCATCCACTGCAGACAGGCGAAAGGGCTACCAGCACAGCTGGGACTTCCTCAGAGGTACGACCCACATGACATATACATGTTACCTCTGTCTTGAGTAATCCCTCCATCTCTTCTCTCTCCTCCTTGCCCCAAGCAACAACAGAGGGTTTAACAAGGCTGTAGCCCTGCTCAGTATTTCATGGCCGATACTTCACCACACAGGAATTTGTGAAAAAATGCGGGACAAGAATACTGATTCTCTTGAGCAATGGTTTCCAACGTGGGGCCTGCGGTCACCTTGGGGGCTGCAGTTACTTGAAGGGGTCAACTGACAGGCTGGGACCTGAGGCCGGATGATGCTGGTGGTGGGAGCAAGATACTGGTGGTGCCAGCTAGACAATGGCAGGGAGCTGCTCTGCCCCAGGTTGGAGCTTTTTAAAACTCCCCCGCCTCCCTAAGCATGTTCAGATCATGCTCAGGGCAGGAGGAGCTCAGGGCATGGCTGCTGCCAGCTCTGGCAGCCAGGTAAGGGGGCTCTGGGGAGGGGAGGTCAGGCTCAGGGATGGACAGCCAGGGAAAAGGCACGGGGGGGGGGGGTCAGGGGAAGCCAGTGGTAGAGCAAAGGGGTTAGGGAGGGGGTTGGGGTGACTAGAGGCCAGACCCTAATGTGGGTGCAGCCACTCTGTGGTGGGGGCCGGACCCAGCCGGTGCCCACCCACCACGGCTTTGCCACTCAGTGGCGGGGGCTGGACCCCACCACAGCTCTACCACTCCACAGTGGAGCCAGATCCCACCAGCAGGCCAACCCTCCTCCCCCCCACACACCGTGCTCTGCTGCTCCATGGCATGAGCCAGATTCTGCCACTGCAGGCCAGATTCTAGATACGGCAGCAAAATGACATCTCACATGCAGCCGGGGGGCCGCAAAGATTTTTTCTATAGAAAAGGGGTCCTCAGCTGTTAAAAGCTTGGGAACCACTGCTCTTGAATTATAAAAACAAGGGGCCTGTTGCCGTCTGAGCTAATGGAGCACTGGTGGACCTGCAGTATACGGTCTAGGACACACCTTACTGAGCAAGTCCCATTCCATCCACCAAGGGCAGAGGTAACTCACACATCTTAGCCACTCACTGTAACACATTGTCCAGCTGGGGAGCCTGAGCAGAAATCCACTGAAGTCAGTGTGAGTCTTTCCATTGATCAGCTTTGGCTTAGGCTGTTAAAGCCACAGAACAGCTCAAGGGATGAATTACCAGTTTCCTCTCAACCCCTCCCTGCCTTTTGGGCAGCTGTAAGGCCACCTCCTTCCCAGATGTGCAGTAGTCTGGTCTGTAGGAGCCATGGGGGGTAGATCACTCAGACTACCCTTGCTCTCCCCCGGATCACTCTTTCAGGCACCTTCACTGCAGATCAAAGAAGTGCATGCCCCTCACAGTACTAGTGAACCTGGGGCACACCTTGGAGCCGGGGTACTCATTAACATACTGGGCCTTTTACAAAGGAGCCATGAGGATGCTGCTGATGCTGCTGCAAATAGGCACAAGAGCAGCTTGAGTCATATGATGTGGCTCACTGAGAGGAAAGTAAAAGTTCCCCAGGTGAAGTGCCTTGTCTCATCTCACCACCCATTAAATGGCCAAGAATTCCTGCAGGAAAAGAGGAGCTGGCCGGCCCACCCTTCTCCCCTCCCCTCCAACACCTTGGTGGTGTCTGTGACTCATAGCAGTTACTTTGATGGCCACCCCTCCCGGGCCATCATTAAAGTACATAGAACGTGTGAACAATGGCTCCTTCACCTTAACTAGATGGCCCCCTTGAACTCAACTGGATGGCCGTTACCACCCTGGGGGCCCATTGTTTTGCAGGGCTTGGTGTAGGTGGGCTCTGCCTAACTGCAAGGTTCTGCAGGGCATGACTCATACCCCCATTGTTCCCTGTAATCAGGGAAAGGCGGGAAATAGTCTTTAAAAACTGAGGTTCTGGGGTGCTCAGGCAGGACGGTTTTCAACATCTCTCCTGGCCTGATCAACCAGAAGCTGCCTCCTCCGCTCACGAGTTCCCCCTAGAGCGTATCCACGAGTACCACTGCCGGCTGATTATGAGTCTCCTTTCTCTCGCCTGTAATGCTGCTGCTGCTGCTGCTAATAGGAGTGGTAAGAGTCTGCCCTGCACCCTTTCTCTAAGAATAAAGTTATTCTATTTCTTCAGGGCTGCTTTAAAACTGCTTCCCCCAGCTTTACAGGCTTGTCTGTGTGTCTTTCTGTTTATTTCCCACTTCAGTGTGTATGCTAGGAGCTCCCCGTGTCTGTAATTGCCTCTTGCTATTTTGTTTCGCTCAGTGTATCCCTCTTCCTTCTGGGTTGTTTGAACTTGCTTTAAGAGTATCATTGTGTTTTGCAACATTGTATAAAGTTAATTGGTAGCCTTAGAAGTCTTAAGTTAGCTGTTAAGATTGTTTCCTTTAGTTCGTAGCCTTTAGAATTGTTTGGTTAAGTTGCCTTTGCCCTCCCCTCTGTAACCTCCGCAACTTAAATAAACTTTTTCTCTTTAACTTTACTTGTTCCCTCTTCATTTCTGGGATCCCCGGTGCGCCTCAACTTTCCTTCTGTCCCTGTCCCTGCGGCTCCCGAGCCGCTCCCGCGGCCGCCGCCAGTTCCCCTGATCCCCGCCGGACTCTCTAGCGGCCCCGCCGCTTTTTCCCCGGCTCCAGCGGCAGCCCGCCAGCCCTTCCCGTCCTCCGCCGCTTCCTGCGGCTCCCCGCGGGCTCCCCGCCGTTGCCGCTGCTTCTCTGCGGCTCCCCCAGTAGCCCCGCCACTTTTTCCCGGCTCCCGCCGGGCTCCTCAGCTGCTCCGCCGGCCCCTTTACTCGCCGCCACCGCCTGCGGCTGCCCCGACCCCTGCTCCGCCGCTTTCCGCGGCTCCCCGGCTCCCAGACGCTTTTCTGCGGCGTGCCGGGCTCTTCTGCCTCCCTGCCAGCCGCCGCTTCCCCCGAACCCCTTCTGCCTTCCCCGCCCCTCCATCCCCCGAACCCCTTCTGCCTTCCCCGCCGGCCGCTTCCCCCGAACCCCTTCTGCCTTCCCCGCCCCTCCATCCCCCGAACCCCTTCTGCCTTCTCCACCAGCCGCGGCTTCCCCCGAACCCCTTCTGCCTTCCC
>ML682090.1:2459122-2493809 GCA_007922195.1 Podocnemis expansa
ACTCCTCTTCAGGCCCCAGCTTCCCTGTTACTTATCTTCTCTGCCACTGAGGCACACTAATTTGCATTGTACCCCCCTTTTTCCTATAGTGTATTAAAGTACCTTTTAGGTTATAGTGAATAGGGCTATAGTGTTAGTAGGTTAGTTGAAGAACCCCATTGTTCCCCAACCTGTCCCCACTCCCCAAAGTTAGGTACCCTCCCCCCGAACACTTTACAGAGACCACTGTGACAAACACGACATACACCGACCACCGCTCACTTTACCCTATACTCATTTTAATAAAGTGTACCCCAAATCTACCCCATACCCCACGGGTGCAGTGGTTGCCCCCCAAGATCCTCAAATCTCCGAACCTGCTGGCAGGGTCGGGTGGCTGGGCTGCAGTTAAAATGGATGAGTTCAGAACATGACATGAGCAACCCCTCCTTGGAAAGACACCACATAAGAGTATCTAAGAAGTTCACTAGACAAAAGGACAGATTTCCAGCCAAACACCTGCAGTCAGGCCTCCATCTCTTTTGCTCCCTCTGTTGCCTTGTGTCTCAGACTCAGACTGTGAGCACCTTGGGGTAGGGACCATCTTTTTGTTTGGTGTTTGTACAGTGTCTAGCTCTGTCGATCCAGGTCCACAACTAGTACTCCTAAGTCCTACTGCAACACAAACAATGACAACTTGGGCCTTTACCTACATACTTCCTGATCCTTATTCTTTGAAGGTGGAAGGGAAATACTCAGAGCAATGGACGGGGATGCCTTGCAGCCTGAGCAGAAATAGGATGGACAGCCCAGGAGCTTTCCCATTGTGCAGAATGTACAGTGCCGTAATACTACCCCATCTTCCAACACCCCTGCCCTCTTCCAACCACAGCATCACCCCCTAACAAGTGGAGCTGATGTCCTGCACCAACCCCAGGACAGAGGTGGTCCATCTGCAGGCTGGGCCATCCCTTCTCCCAAGAATCTCAGCCCACTGGCACAGTCCAGTTTCCAAGGGCAACTCCGCCTCAAGATTAGACTCCCATCCAAATTGCAGGCAGGGTTGTCCGGCAGACAGAGGTCTGCACATATCTAGCCCCGATACAGTGAAGCTGGGGAAGGTCTTTTTGGAGACTGCAGAGAGGCCAGCAGGGACAGACTGAGACTGAGGCTTGCATTTGTCATGTACCAGCCTGGCTCACATGACTGTGCCCACAGTGGCACACCAAACTAGGCACTTCCTAAAATGGGACCTCCTCCTCTTTCTCCAGTCTCATTCACCACACTGTAACAGGGGTTTTCCAGGAAGAATAAGGCAAGTCAAGCTCCAGACTTCAGCCACCTGAAAGCATTTACAAAATCTCAGATCAATTCAGTTGTATCCCCTCTGGAAGCAGTTTGAGCATTTCCCCTCCATGGTCTGCAATCCAAACTGCTGCTGGGCAAGCAGCCCAGAAAACAAAACTGACCATAAAGAGAAGAGAAATTCACTTGATCAGCTTTCAGGAGAGAAACACAAAGATCAACCATCAAACTTCAAGAACGGGTCCCAAACACTGTAGGACTAGAAAGAACGGTGAGGGTCCTGGTTTAATCCAATACCAAGATGCAGGATTGATTGTTTCTAAAGGAGCAGTCCTCAAACTAATTTACCATTGTGGGCTGCATCCAGCACTATTTGTACGGCCTTAAGGATGTCACTTAGGCCCCATGTTGAGAACCACAGGTCTAACAGGTCTAAATCACCCAAGACAGAGGGGTCTCCAGCCTCCAAATTACAGTCTAGTTTCAAAATGAGAGTCCTGTGGCACCTTATAGACTAACAGATTTCTTTGGGCATAAGCTTTCGTGGGCTCCAACCCACTAACCCAGATGCATGTATACCCTCTGTGTATTTAGTCCAGTTTAACTTTTCCAGGGTTCATAAAATCATAGGAATGGGAAGGGACCACGAGAGGTCATCAAGCCCAGTCCCTCCACTCCTAGCAGGACAAATTACCCTCTTAAACCATCCCTGACAGATCTTTGTCTAACCTGCTCTTAAACACTTCCAGTGATGGATATTCCAAAACCTGCCTAGGCAACTTATTCCAGTGGTTAATCACCCTGACAGTTAGGAATTTTTTCCTAATCTCCAACCGAAAACTCTCTTGCTGTCATTTAAGCCCATTGCTTCTTGTCCTATTATTGGCTGTTCAGGACAGAGCTGTAACATGGTGTTTTGCTGCCTGGGGCACGTTCCAATTGGAACACACCCCTTCCCATTAGCGGCACTTACAGCCAGCACCGCAAAGTTCCTCCTTTAATAGCGCAACTCTATTGAGCCGCTTTGGGCTGCCCAGGGCTTTGCCCTGTCGGCCCTACCAAAGTTACGGCCCTGGCTCAGGAGAACAGTTTTTCTCCCTCCTTCTTTTGATAACATCTTAGATACTTGAAAATTGTTATCATGACCCCTCTCGGTCTCTTCTTCTCTAGACTAAACAAACCCAGCCCTTTCAATTTTCCCTCTTAAGTCAAGTGTTCCAGACCTCTCTGATCATTCATGTTGCTCTTCTCTGGGCTTTCTACAATTTGTCCACATCTCTCCTGAAAAGAGGTGCCCAGAACTGAACACAATAGGAGTAGAATAGAAGAATTACTTCTTGTGTCTTACTTACAATAGTCCTGTTAACACATCCCAGAATGGTGTTTGCTTGTTTTGCAATAGCATTACACTGTTGACTCATATTTAACTTGTGATCCATCATGACACCCAGATCCCTTTTCGCAGTACTCCTTCCTAGGCAGTCATTGCCCATTTTGTATTTGTGCAATGGATTGTTCTTTCCCAAGTGGTGTACTTTACACTTGTCTTTGTTGAATTTCATTCTGTTTAACTCAGACCATTTCAACAGTTTGTTCAAATCATTTTGAATTGTGATCGTATCCTCCAAAGCACTCACAACCCCTCCCACCTTAGTATCACCCACAAACTTTGTAAGTGTACTCTCTATGCCATCATCTAAATCATTGATGAAAATATTGAACAGAACTGGACCCAGAATTGATCTCTGCAGTACCCCACTCATTATGCCCTTCCAACATGACTGTGAACCATTGGTAACTACTCTCTGTGAGTGATTATCCAACCAGTTTTTCATTCATCTTATAGTAGCTCCATCTAGATTGTACTTCTCTAGTTTGTTAATGAGAAGGTGATGTCAGACCGTATCGAAAGCCTTACTGAAGTCTAGATACACCACAGCTACCGCTTCTCCTCTACCACAAGGCTTGTTACCTCATCATAGAAAGCTATCAGGTTTGTTTGACATGATTTGTTCTTGACAAATCCATGCTGACTATCACTTAGCACTTTATTCTCTTCTAGATGATTACTAATGGGGTCTTTAATTACTTGCTCCATTATTTTTCCTGGTACAGAGGTTGAGCTGCTGGAAATTAGTGGAGTGCTGTTAAAGTTAGCAGAGTTGGGCAAACTTCTACCAGGGAATTATCAGGCCCTTAAAATTGTTATAATAGGGCAGGGACTATCTTTTGTTCTGTTTGTACAGCACATAGCACCATGTGGTCCTGATCCATGGTGAGTGTTGCTAGAAGTTGCAGTAACATCAGATAAAATTATAGTATTTATCTGATGCCTTTTCAGGAAAGTACAGACATTTGATTGTTGTAATTTCTGCAGATCTCAATCTTACTAAGCTCTTCACACCTGGACAGACTTAGACCAAGACTTATTCCTCACCACTGCATGCAACTTGTAAGTTGCAGAGGGACCATCAAAAAGACCTGCTCACACATAGTCCCTTACCTTTGATTTTGTACTTGAGTGCCCTTACCCAGCAACCATTGACTCACGGGTCAGTGCAGAGTTACGGTGCTAGAAGAAAAATGTCTAGACAATGACCTGCTTTCAGTGCAGCACCCATGACTCAGAATGAGGAAAAAAAAGATGCTACGTCCCTGTTGTTATTTGAAAAACTCCCACGGTAGTTTAAGGAGTCCATGAGATATTCTCCACCTGATCCAGCTGGAGCTCACAGACTTAGCCGGCTGGCTGGTTCACTGGAGAGGTTTGGTAGCCCAGAATTGTCAAGTCAAGCTGTGCGCAATCACATCCATCCTCTCTTGCTTTCCTGGAGGTGCATTTGCAAGAGGAAATTTACCTGCCAGCCCCACGAGATCAGAAATGCCATCTCTGCTCTTTGCATTTTTATCATTTGCATAATAGCAAAGCATAGAGACAGCAACTGAGATCAGGACTTGCTGGCACCAGGCACTGTTCTGACACACGGTAAGAGAGCCCTTGTCCTGAACAGCTCACATAGACAAGACAAAGGAATGATCATTAGCATTAAAATAAATAAATAAATAACCCCATTTTACAGATGGGGAATCAAGGCCAGAGAGACTAAAGGAATGTCTAGGCTATAGTCACTGGCTACTGCAGCTTCACTGTTCTGGGACACGAGCTAGTGGGGGTACATCTGCTCAAGCTGCAATCATACCCACTGACTGAGATCCAGGTGTAGCCTAAGTGACTTCACCATGGTCCCACAGGGAGTCTGTGACAGAGCCAGGAATTGAAACTAGCTCTCCCAAGTCCTCTTGGTACCTTAAAGTCTTTAAATCATGATTTAAGGATTTTAATAACTCATTCACAGGTTAGATGTTTATTACAGGAATGCACGGGTGAAGTTTTATAGCCTGCATTGTGATGGAGGTCAGACTAGATCACAGGTCTCAAACTCAAATCACCACAAGGGCCACATGAGGACTACTACATTAGCCCAAGGGCTGCACCACTGAAACCTTTTCATACAATGATATTGAAAATATCGGTAATGATAGTGTCACTGCGGGCTGCAGGAAATAACTTTAGGGGCTGCATGCAGCCTGTGAGCCACAAGTTTGAGACCCCTGGACCAGATGATCTTATTGGTTCCTTCTGACCTTAGAGTCTATGAGTCTCCAGCTACTACCTTCAACAAGGCCATCTATCCTCCCAGGGTTTCTATGATTTATAATAAATACTCTGCCCTTCTCTTTACTGCATCTTCCAGCATAGGATCTCAAGGCACATAACTAGGGGGTGAGAAATGCATCACCAGCAGGAAAAGTTCTGCTAATTAAAACTGAGGTACCAGTTCTGTGAACCATGCAGGAGGCAGAACAGAATCCCACCCTCTCTCCCTTAACTGCAACACCACCTTACCCAGCCCTCGGCTCCTTCACCAGGTCAGTTGTGGGGCGACCCTTAACTAGCTCACATGTCCGCACATTTCTTATAAACCAGCATTAATGCAGCCGATGGACGGGTTCTATCCTCTAGCCTAGGCAAGGCCTAAAGGCGCTCCAGGAGAGCCAAGTAATGTGTATTGTTTCCCTGTGCTCATTGGGAGGAGGACAGGTCTCAGTAACTGCTGGTCACTTTGGTGTCTTTGTGGAGGGGAGAGCTGCCAATAGCTAATGGTGTGGTCACCAAAAAATCCTCCCCCGCCAAGCCAAAGCCTTTTCACGCAGTAGCTGCTGAACAGTGTGGGTGTCCACAAGCATCTACACCAGGGGTACTCAAACTTTTTGCGAGCCGGTCCACATTCAGCCTTCCACCATTCATCGGGGTCCACAAGCAACTAGGGTAGGCCTACTGCCCTACCTTGCCACCTTGGCTGCAGCCACCAGGTCCCCGATCCCCTGTCATCATGGTGCCTGAGTGACAGCCTTTTACAGGCTATCAGTTGAGGAGGTAATGACCTAGATTTCAAAATTCAAGAGTATTTTCAGTTTTGGGTGAAAACCAGGAGTTCTGGTAGGACTTTACCGTTAGCAAAAGGTTGTAACTCCGCACCTTTAACTCCCACATTGATACATATGCAGTATGCCAAAGTAATTTGACTTGGGGATCACCTCAGTGCTTCACCTCGGTAACAAGCCACCATCACCCAGCTCTGTACAGAGCTAACTTGGCGGAAGCTGTAGATGCTCTACTAAGTTACAGTGAAAATGAATTCACATTAGGCTAGGAACATGCATGCCACCTTGTACCGTGCCTCCTCACAGCCCATCAATAATGCAATGGACAGGGGCTAGATGCACCCACTAACAGGAGCAGGCATCCGGCTGAATAGAAAGGTCAGTCAGCATTTCGTCCCGAACAGTCAACTGACCTGCGGGGCCCGTGGCCAAGGGACGCTGACAGTCAAGGCCGTGGGGGGCTGAGAAATGCTGCGGCCGAGGCCAGGCCAGGCCAGACTCAGCCAGCGGCACCCGCGGGCACCGGGCAACACCAGGGACAGGGGCCTTGGCTCGCGCTCCAGCCACACGCGCTGCTGCGCCACGTGACCCACCCTGCCGCAGTGCATGATGGGAGCCGCTGCCGATGCCGCACCCGCAGCGCAGCAGCGCCCCCATGTGGCTCCGCCCCCCCCCCGATGAAGCAGGAGCTGCGCGGACAGGGCGGGAACCCCACGGCCGCAGCAGTCCTGTCCCTGGCTGAGGATCTGGGGCCCTACCGGCTGCCCGCGGCGGCTCCGTCCCCTGCTGGGGATCCGGGGCCTGGCTGTGGCCACGGCGGCCCCATCCCTGGCCGCGGATCCAGGGCTGAGGCTGCGGGCCCCACCTCCAGCAGCCGCTTGGGGCCAGGCCAGGCCAGGCTGCACTGTGCCGCACTGCAGCCTAGCTGCCAGCAGCAGCGCGGCCACCCCCTGGCCCTATCCTGAGCCAGGGGGCGGGGCCTGCTGGCTGGGGGCGGGGCCTGCCCTCTGGGGGCAGGGGCGGGGCCCGTGCCCCAGGTCCCTCCCCGCCCCAGTGACGCCCCTGTTGTTGCGGTCCACCAGAAAGGTCTTTGTGGTCCGGATTGTGGACCATGGGCCGCCGTTTGAGTACCCCTGATGTACACTCTTATTTCCTCCTCTGTACCCTCAGCTTAGACCTGCCCATCCTAGGAGGCAGTAGTACAAGGAGTGATTAGGGTCCTGCAGTCTGAACCTCCATGATACGAAACCTTGCCTAAAATATCCTGTTCTGATTGGTTCAGCACTCCCCATATGTATCACTAGGACTTCTGGGGGCATGCCCAGAGTGCTTTGCGTGAGACGCTCCATGATTGTTCCCAGCAAGTCATGGGAGAACTTGTCTGTCTTTCTAAGTGTAAGTGGGGAGCTATGGAGAGGCACTGGAGGACTATCAGCACTCCCGGGATGTACCCTGCGTCCACACTATAGAGATCTAACCCACTCCCTTCAGTCAGGGCAGCGAGCTCAGGTTTAAAGTGCTCCCAAACGCTGATCAGAAGGTTGTGTGGGTGTTACTGAGCTGGGAGGTAGGAAGAACATGCAGGGAAGAGACGGCCAATTCTACAGTGATGACATACTCTCAGTCTGGGTCACAGTCCCATCTAGCAGCTGCGACCCATAGAAAATAACAGCCAACTACTGCTCTCAACTAAGCTCAAGAAGAACAGTTACGTTGCAAGTCCTTCATTCCTATCTCATTGACAACCCACACACGATGAGCGGCTAATTACATTGCAGTGTTGAAAGCACTAGGATAGCCAGGTCTCTGGTTCCAGAATTATTATTACAGTAGCACCTAGACTAGAGGCCCTGACGTGCTCCCTTCTACACAGACACCCAGCGAGAGACAGCTCACAGTTTCAAAAAGATGAAGGGCAGGAGGGAAACTGAGGCATGGAGAGGGGCAGTGACTTGCCCAAGGTCACCCAGCAGGTCAGTGGCAGAGCTAGGAATAGAACCAAGGAGTCCTACGGTTCAGCCCAGGTCCTCTTCGCTAGATCCCACTGCCCATCCTACAGCCCTGTGCCTGTTAGCCCTGCTCACTCACGGACCACGGAACCAATCTTGAAAAATGAGCCATTTCAGGCCCACCCCATTCCTGCTATGCCTTCTCCTCCAAGTGGGACCAATCCAGCCCCTGCTCTAGCTGCCATGGACTCACCTTCTTCACCTGCTTCTGCAGAGATCTGCTCCCATCTAGGTCTGCCGCCCTGACGTCATCTGGGCCTGTGGCCAGCCTGTTTCCCTTCCCATGCAAACATCCTAGCTCCCGGCTGCTGGGACAGGAGAGCCAACAAGATGAGCTCAGCTGCTTTCCTGTTTTCGTTCCCTGGCCCAGTCAGTTGATAAGACCTTTCCTCTCTCCAAGTTCTGGAACGGGAGTGGTATCTAGTGGTTAGAGCAGGGGGGCTGGGAGACAGGACTCCAGGGTTCCACTCCCAGCTCTGGGAAGGGTGTGTTGTCTAGTGGTTAGAGCAGGACAGGTAACTAATGCTAGTGGGTTCTGTCCTAGCTCCGAAACCACTTGTAACAGTGGGCTGATCGGGGACTAGGGAAGACTCAGGAGCACAGAGCTGGCAGCTGGGAGGGGGAGATTAAAGGGAACTCACTCAAGGGGAAAGGATGTTCTAGGAGCCCTGGGGAAGGAGCCGTGGACCCAGTCCTTATTTAAGCATTCAACATGCTGGAGTGAGCCAGCTAGGCACTCTTGATGGGCTAGAAGAAAGTCAACTGATAAGGTCCAGGGCAGGAAGCATTCCCATGGACACCTGGAGGAGTGTACAAAACAGCAGGATTCCCACTGGGGGTGCACATTGGGGTGGTGAGGTCAGCCTTTCCCCCAGACAACCCCTCCAAGAGGCCAACGCCTCCCAGGGCCCATCAGCCATCTCAGAGCCACTGCTCCAGAACCAGGGAAGTGACTGAAAAGCAAAAGCAAGACCCTGAGTGGGATTCTCCTTCTGAGACCAGAATTCCCGCAACAGAGTGAGGATGATGCACTGGTTAGGTGTGGGCTGTGTCCTCACCTATCCCAATAGCTGGGCTGCTTGTGGATAAAGGCTTACTACTGCCACCAGTGACTCTTTTAGCTCCAGTAGTGCACATCAGTGCCAGACCCCCCTGCTGATGACCCAGACAAGGGCAGATGGCTGGCTCAGATGGGGTGGAAAGAACAGCAAGTGTACAAGGAGCAAGGAGCACTGGATTAGTACCCCCCAGGGCTCCCTTCACAGGGGGCAGCATCACTGTTCTATTTAAGCCTACATAAGGCCTCCTACCTTCTCTTATTTATTATTTCAAATGATCATAGCACCTCAGAACAACTGTCATGCACCAGGACTCCATGGTGCCAGGCGCTGTACAAACACAGAACAAAAGGACAGTACCTATGTGCCCCAAAGAGACCGCAATCCAAGCATGTTCCACCTGCCAGACTTACGTGAGCTCTGTCTTAAGTATTCATTAAGCTACCTGACTAACAGCTGGCATCTGTTGTTTGTTCTCTCTCCCTCTCACTCTGCTCCCAGGGGGAGAATCAAATATAGTTTTGGAAGGGTGTGGGGTTTTTAAACATATGTGGAGATAAAGAGACAAAGAAAGAGGAAGCAACTTGCCTATGGTCACCCAGGGAAATCAGTGGTGGAGCTAGGAATCCAGGCATCTTGACTTTCTGTCAAATACTTCTGTGCTATGGTCATGAACAGAACCCAGGAGACCTGACTTCCAACCCAGAACACACCCCCATCCAACCATATGCAGCCTCTTTCTGCAACTGATCAAACAAGTAATTGAGGAAGGTTGACAAAGCCACACCTGGTCCTGAGTGTATCCTGCATTTGCCTTTAGTACAGTGAAGTGCTTGGTAGAGAACAAGCACAATAATTTAACACAAGGGGACCTGCCACAGGCTCATCAGCCCAACCCACCTTTCTAGCCTTCGCCCAGGGCCAGACTCAATGTGACACACCAAGAAGGCAGATCAGACATGCACGTCATACACTGCACAACCTTGGGTGCAGTTGGGGAATGTAAACAGTATTGAGACCCAGGCTGCTAAGAGGGGGAGGAACAGGCAAAAAAAGAAATGCCAGGGAGGAAGGTGAGGTGGAGAAAAGGGAATGGGAGGACAGGACAGATCTCTGGACGATTGAGGAACGAGAACAAGGGCCCCAGGGCTCCAACAGGTCTACAGGGACCTGAAATGACACCAGTTAGACTATATAATGGCTCTTAAACGTCATGTTTCTGGGCCTGGCCCAAGTTCCCTTTGAAATCAGGACGGGATGGATTGTGGGGAAATCTGTCCCCCACCTCTGCTCCTCCAGCATTCCTGCACTTCCTGCTGAAGGAGCTGGTGTGGACCATTTGGAGATGAGATACAGAATCTGACAGAGTCTAGGGATTCCCATATTCCTGCCCTTGCAGGCCTCATCCATGATGGGACCAGGGTCCCATAGGCAGCAGCAGCAAGGAAGAGAGCACAGTGGCTGATGGAATCAAATGGCCGTGAGCTGGACAACCTAGATGCGAGCGGTCTGAGCTGCCTCAGCTGATGCACCTGGGACTGCACTGGAGCCCCTTCAGTGCTGCAATCAGTAACTACGCAACCAAGCCACCATAGCAAGGGCTGTAACAGACTCGTATCTGCTAGGCACCAGGACACAGGGGGACCTGCAAGTCACTCTTCAGTGGGTGCTCACTTGCTAAAGGAGAGCTCTGACCACTGGCCTAAAGTTAAGAGGGTGGCACCCTACCAGCACCACCCAATTTTCAGATTTGAATCCAACCCAGAAAAAAAAAATTAAAATGAACCATTTCCATTTGATATTTCCAAAACTCACACTAGGGACCATTTCCCTTCTGGTGGGAAGATTAGAGACCAGGAGTCCCAGTGTCCTACTCTAGCCACTAGACTATACTCCCCTTCCAGGGCCAGGCACAAAACACGGGAGTCTTGATTCCACCTCAGATGCTTTAATTGTTTGATCTTATTCTTGGCCCGTGTTTCGCAAAGCTTCCAAAATAGAGGGAGCAATTCCGGCATTGTTCTAGCCATTTTCAAACTCACCATCCCTTGGTGGTGGAGTTCCAGCCTCCTAACATGTGGGTGGTTCCTGGACTTCCTTATTGTTCTCTAGACCTTGGTTTTATAATGAGAAAGTAACCAGGGATTTTTTGTTTGTTTGTTTTGTTTTAAAGCACAATGAAAAACCCACACAGTAAAAGTTTTATTGGTAGACTTGGCAGAATTCAATTTTGATGTCAAATGACAGTATCGGTGGTTATTTTTGTCAATTTAAATGTTCAGAGTTGTGCAAAATTATGGGTTTTAAACATTTTTTTCACCTATTTTCATCCAGTTAAATGTTCACACACGCAGAAAATGAGGGGAGGGGTCAGACAACTATTGAATGACAGCTGACACAAATAGGTAAAGCTCTGTCACCGTTAACCCACAAACTTTCAACTTCACAGATGAAAACACTCATAGTAATTCTCATCAAAACTAAACCCTGAGATGTTTCCAGGCAGCCTTCTTCTTCGTTTTGCCTAGCTGTTGGTTTCAGTTTGTTATGGGTGGAAATATTTTGTCCTCTGTTTGTGGGGGGTTGATGACATTTACCAACACAAATCTATTCCTCCCAAGCCAAATTACTGGACTCCATTTGAAACGACAAGAATTTGAACATGGGCTGTACTATGACTGGAGAGATACGGTGCCAAAGAGCCCCACAGTACCTGTAAATCAATGAGCTAGGGCTGAAATTCTGACTCTTTCCAAAGCCATTGGCAAAATGCTCCATGAAGTAAATGGAGTCAGGACTTACCCGTAGGAGTCTTGATTTCATCATTGCCCTGCACTTTATGGAGTCATTAACATAACAGCATCAACTCCAGCCAAATCATGAGTCAGATCCCATGCAATCATGGGATCAGTGGATAAATCATGATTTTTTTTTAAATAACACAATTTGACTTTTTTGCTGCATCCTGGTCTCTTAGCCTTTAGGGTCACACTGGGATCATGTTTTCCAGCTTCCCTCGGCAATTGCAAAAGCTAGAAACTCACTTTAAACAAATCTCTGTGAGCCTCTCAAAAATCACATGACTCTAGGAGCTGGGGCTTTATGGGGGACCCCCTAAATATCACAAGAGTTGTGATAAAATTGTGAGTTGGCTCCACCATTACCCTGTGTGTGAAATACCCTGATCTGGCTGTATTTTACTCTCCCTTTGGACCTGAACAGTGCGAGAGCGCAAGGTAGAGGGATTGGAGAGTCAGCTTGAGAGGCTTGCTAGTGAGATTTTTGTCTCCATGCAGAAGTTGCACTGGTTCAGCTGAAATCTGTAAAGTGAGGTGATTGGCCTCAAGCAAAGCACTTGTGGTGGTTTACACATAGCTTCAGCCAGTTTGACTTTCCCCTGTGCAGCTAGAGTAGCTCCTGTTTGCTCTGCCTGAGTGCCACAGACACTGGGCTTGCTGGTGGCCAGAATTACCTCAAAGGGGTCCAGTTGCATTTGCTCTGGCATTTTGTAAATCCCATTCAGGAACACGCAGGGGAACATCCCAGGACCGGGCAGGACAGAAGAATGGATGTGCAGGAGGACCTGGGATGCAAGGAGAGCTACCTTTAACACTCCCCTCTTAAATAATGGGCCTCCAGCAACACAGCTTGTCAGGTGACCCAGACCCCTTCTGGAATCAAAGGATACATTACTCTTAATGCCATGTGTGGGTACAGAAAACAAGATCCTTCATCCAGCAGCACATGCAGGGACAGATTAACAATGCATCTAGCTGTGGGGCCCATCACTTTAGTATCTGAGCTGTGTGTCTCCTCTGCATGGTAGGAAGTGCTGATCTCCATGTTTCATGGGTGGAGAAAATGAGGCCCAGGAATACATGCAGGCCTGTTCCACTGGAGATGCCTGTGTCACAGCTGCAAAGACCCTTCCAGCAAGCCTGTCTAATCAGATCCAGCCTCAAAAAGATCCACTGTTTGAAAGGCAGATTTGTGCTCAAAGTGAGGTTCGCCAACCAGAAATAAAACTTTCAGGCCTGACCTCCAATGCTCACTGATGATGGGATTAGATGTGGGCCAGTAGTGACAGCACCAGGCTAGGAGGCCCCCAGAGGATTCTGCCACTGACTCAGAGTGTGACCTCAGGCAAGACACTCCCCCCATGCCTCAGTTTAACCTTCTGTAAAATGGGGATAGGGGACTTTGCCCCACTTCTCAGGAAGCTGAGACGTTGAATCAATGTCCAAACAAGCATCCGACCAGCTGCTCTCAACCTTCCCAGCATCAAGAACATGGCGCCAGGACCCTCCCTCGCCCTTGCAAGACCTAACAAGTCCCCACTTTTCTATTCAGAAATATGGTGAGTCCTGACTGCCCTTGTTAGCTCCTCTCTGCAAACCCAAGGCGGGGAATCTGTGCCCTTTATAAATGCCAGACCATAAGTGCTTTGGGGCAAATTGTAGTTTTGTTCTGTATTTGTACAGCACATAGCACAGGCAGGAATTGTGGTTTTGCTCTGTATTTGTATAGAGCATACCAGTAGTGCCAAGTGAGTGCTGTTAGGCTCTGACTGGGGCTCCCAGCCACTCCTGCAAAACAGTTGATAACAGATGAGGAGGAGACAGTAAACAATGCTCCTCTCTACCCAAACAGGTGGAGCTAAAAGAAATCTGAGTGTGCTGACCAACATCCTCCCTAAACTGGAGTGTGGGCAACTGTTTGGAGCACTGAGGCTTGAGTGTTGTTCAAGGTGGTACCTCCCCTCCAGCGAATCCACATCAAAACACAGGCACAACAAATGGAAACCAAGGCACCCAGACAAGTGCAGGTGCCACCTGCTGGCATTTAATTCTCTTCTTACTGGCTGCGACCCTGATCTTTTCTCTCCCTTGCCCACCCGACCTTCCTAATATCCATCTCCATTTATTCCTAGGCAGTCGTTTGCATCATCTTTGATGCACGCTTGTGGGGACTGGATCCACGCGCCACCTGCCAAGAAATATGGCACAAAGGCGTGGATTATTTATGGCAGATCTGTTTGCTGACCTCACAGCCTTGAGTTACAAATAGTGGAGGAAGCCAGCTGAGCCAATGGGGGCTACAGTAGAAACCTCATGGGTATCTGTTAAACCCATCGCTGAATGGAGTATTAGCCTCAATAGCACCTGGGATGAGTGGCTCCGAAGGTCCCTAGCAGCCCAGCGTTTTTCCTGGGAATTGAAATTAGAGAGGGTGTTTGAATTTACAGGAGGGAGGAGAGACTGGAAAAATAGCAACGGAGAGGAAAGGAGGGGCCCAGGAGTTAGGATGCCATCCTGAGATTTTAGAAGTCCTAGGTTCAATTCCTCACCCTACAAAAGACTCCCTGTATGACCATAGGTAAGGCAACTCTCTGGGCCTCTGTTTCCCCTTCTATGTAATGGGGCTAATGGTGACAAAGAGAGGGGTGGGGCTCAGGCACTACAGGGATGGAATCTAGATTAGGACCTTAGTGAGATCCATGCCCAACTCCCCTTTTCCAGTGCTGAGACAGTATTTTGGGTAGGGGAGGAACCCCTGTAGCTTGTATGGGGTCCTCAATAATAAAGCCACTGCTGAGACCACTCCAGTTCCAGTTCCCCAAAATATACCACTTATGTGATAGTGTACCACTATTTCTGCACCTCAAGTTATTCCTCCCAAAGTCAGCGATCCTGGACAGAAACCACTGCCTGCCTGAGGCGTCAATCTGTGAATTTAAAAGGGCTAAGGGAAGGGGAGGCAGCATGGCCAGAGGACTGGACCAGGACTCAGCAGACCTGGGTCCTATTCACAGCTCTGCTCGGTGGCCCTGGGCAAATCATGGCCCCCTGCTCCGGGCCTCAATTTTCCCATCTGTAAAATGGGCTTAAACATACTACTCTCCCTTAGTGAAGCACTTGGAGATCTGCTGATGGAAAGCACTATATAGGAGCTGGGTATTATTATTCTTATTTTATTGCAGGACAGGTTCCCCAAGCCAATGTGCCCCCACCAGCTCTCTCCCTCCCTGCATCAGAGCATGAAGAGAGCCTAGCTGCTGAGGAGTGAAACATGTGCAGGTGGGAGCCATGCCAGAGTTCAAGGAACAACTTGAAAACAGAGCAGATCTGGCTAGAGCCCAACAAAAGAAAACAGGGCCCACCCCACACCCAGGGTAGGCATTCAATAACTGTGTTGCTGGGCCCTGTGACAACACTGTCTTAGAACCTCATGATCTTTAGCACACGACACAGAGAGGTTGTTATTACTCCCATGGTCCTGATGGGGAATGGAGGCATGGACACCGGCCCAAGGAGTCTATGGCAGAGCTAGGACTTGAACGCAGGTCTCCCAAGTTCTAACCACTGCATCAGCCTGACACTTATTCTGAACCAGCTGGCATATGCAGCATTCTTTCCATGTACCATAATACCTCAGACAAGTGCATACACAGATGCGATCTTAAAAACACCCATGTGCCTGAAAGAACACACGTGAGCATCTGCTGGACTCCATGGGCAAGTCTGAAATCCAGATCTTCATCACTAAAAGGAGGAGACAACACCACCTGAGCAGCTCTCTCTGCTTGGAGCTGTCATGGCCCTTTATCCTCTCCTGTGGAGAAGAGGAAGGGCTATACACCCTATGGCAGCATAGGTCTCTTATATGGCCAGGCACACTCACAGACTCAAACACATCACAGATACGTTGAAAGCATCTCTTCTATTTTAAGATCCAAAGGGGTAGCCATGTTAGTCTAGTTCAGGGGTGAAAAAACAACAAGCAGTTGTGTGGCACTTTAAGACTAACAGATTTATTTTTTGCATGAGCTTTCGTGGGAGAAGATCCCACTTCCTCAGATGCTTCGAAGATGGGTGAACTTACAGAAAGTGTCAAACATGTGGGCTGCAGGCCACATGCGTCCCCTAAAGCTATTTCCTGCAGCCGATAATGGCACTATTATTACCGATATTTGCAATATCATTGTATGAAAAGGTTTCAGTGGTGTGGCCCCTGGGATAATGTACCAGTCCTCATGCAGCCCTCATGGAGATTTGAGTTTGAGACCCCAGGTCTAGTTCAGTAAAACAAACAAACCTGGAGTACTGTGGCACTTAAAGACTAACAAATCTATCTATTTCATGAGCTTTCGTGGGAAAAAATCCCACTTAGTCAGATGCTTTGAAGATGGGGGAACTTAGAGAATGCAAGGAAAATAAGTGCTGGGGAGTGTAAGTCATGGGAACAGGTCACACTGTAATAGAAAATCAAAACAGTTGTAAAGATTCAAACACTGGGGAACAGCATACAGAGGGAGATGAGGTCAAATCACCTGTTGTAATAGAGAAAAATTCAGTGTCTCTATTAAGTCTTGAAACAATGCAACCAAATTTGCAAATAAATTCAAATTCAGTAGCTTCTCTTTGAAGCCTTGATTTTATTTGCAAATTCAGTTGCATGCTGGGCTCAAGAGATGCCTTCATGCTAAACGAACAAGGAGTCCTGTGGCACTTTTAAAGACTAACAAACTTATTAAGGCATAAGCTTTCATGGGCTATAATCCATTTTCTCAGGTGCATAAAGAGAAAACCGCAGTGTGGGTTACACCCCATGAAAGGTTATGCCTTAATAAATTCGTTACGCTTTAAAAGTGCCACAGTTTGCTGAAACAGACTAACATTACTACCCCTCTGGAACTTGTCTTCGTGCTGAAGCAGGAGATATCCCTACACATTCTTTCTGGATGAGCCCCAGGCCCTAGTTCTTTTTCCATCCAGGCACTGTGTTGCCTGCTCCAGACCACAGCAAGAACCTGGGCTTCCAAGGCTCCCAGAAACGCCTGGGTTGTGGCCTCAATTGTAAGTTTGGAAGGGGGCTAAAATCAACATCCAGCCTTTTAAAACCTGTGTTTGTGTTTTGCAAACAATTCCATCTGCCACCTGCCTACCAGTGGCAAAGAGGCCCATGGATCATGTTACTGGAGCTGCCAACGCAGCTCAACTGATGAGCAGCTTTGTTGTCCTTACAACACAATAGAAGTAGATGAAAGTTAAGGCCTTGCTCAATCAGCTGGCCTCCTATGGGAGGTGCTAACCGAGACCCCTCCCTCCATGGCATCCAGATCCCTCCCTGTCTCCTGACAACAGAGCAGTAAAGAGATGGAATCAAAGAGCATCCAGTTCATAATCTACACCAGGAAATATTTTCTTCTGCACTGTCTGCAGATAGGAGGTGGAACTCATTGTCATTGGATGACTCTTAGGTCAAAACAAACAAGGAGTCCTGTGGTGCTTCAAGACTAACAAATTGATTTATCGCATGAGCTTTTGTGGGAGAAAATCCCACTTTGTCAGATGCTGTGAAGATTCAAAAGATTTTCTCCCACAAAAGCTCATGCGATAAATCAATTTGTTAGTCCTGAAGCGCCACAGGACTCCTTGTTTGTTTTGCTGACCTAGACTAACACAGCTACCCCTTTGGATCTTAGGTCAAACACTCTGCAAGATTTAAAAGCAGCTGAAAAACTTAGGTAACAAGGTAACACAGAACAAGGATCACTAATAAAAATAGAGTGTAGAGGGGATATTAAACCTCTCTGAAGTCAAGCCAGGGTCTGTTTGGAGTCAGGTAAAGACCTAATGGAGAGAGAGGGGCTGAGTATTGCACATCCTCTACCTCCTTCCTCTGAAGCAGCCACACTGGTCATATACTGGGTTAGACAGGCTTTGGATCTGATCCTGTCTGGCCAGTCTTATGTTCCTTTCAGTGCTGACTTTTCCTGATTTGGGGCAAGTCTCTGAAGTACAAACCCAGGTGCTGCTTAGGGCAGCAAGAAAAGAATCTGGTTCCTGGGGGAGAAGATATACAAATCTTTATGATTAAGGCCACGATCCAAAGCTCAAGTCTGAAGGTGGCCCAACTCCTTCCATTGGATTCCAGCACATGTTGGATCAGGCCCCAAGAGTATCAAGAGCCAGTGTAGCATTTATAACCTGCAGGTGCTGGATGTCTATTTGGCTCCAATTCACACCCAATGGAGGCCCCCAACAGGCAATGGACCAGGTTAGAGAAACAGGGGGTTAGAAGGGACCACAAGGGCCAACTAGTCCAATGTAAAATTTGTTGTATCTGAACCATCCAAATTAGACAGCTATCCATTCTTATAGCCAAAAAACAGACACATCCCTGGCATGACAGGGCAAACTGCCCACCCTACAAACCAGTGTGCTTCGATGCTGCCCTAAGATGCCTGGAATTCAGGCCCCATGACCCTTTGTAGGTAGAGCTGGTCAGGAAGTGGATTTTCCACCCAGTGAAAGATTTCAAACATAACATTTTTTTCCATCCTGAAGCAGGTCAAAAAAGCCAAACATTCAGAAGTTTTCATGAAACTAAATGGGGGGAGGAGGGCAGCGTTGGGGAATCGCTTTGGGTCAATAGAAATGAAATATTTTGATGTGGCTATTTGAAACAGTTCTACAGAGTAAAGGAAATTTCCAAACGAAAAGCTGTTTTGTGGCAAAAAAAAAAATGGTTTAACTGGAAACAACATATTGCAGGATCTTTCCAAAAATAAATTCAAAAATTTGCTTCCTAAACTCCAGTTCATCAAAATGGAAAATTCAGCAAACAAAATCCACCATTGTTAAAATGGCCTTTTTCCAACAGAAAACTGTTCTGACAAAAAAAAAAAAATCAAACAAGGTCTAGCTACACGCTTTGGGAACACCCTCCACCAGTCCTAACTGTTTTTGATAGGTGTTGAGAACTACACAGCTCACTTCATGCAGGCCAGACCTGTCTCCTCTGCCCCCCTCTACATAGCATGCATGGGGCAAGAAAACAGTGGGTTACTTACCAGTAACCGTCCTTCTTCAGGACAGACTGCTCTGATTCATTCAGTAATAGGTGTATCCGTGCCACAGCGCACAATTGGTCAGAACCTTCTGCCCTATCCTGTCTAAAGAGGGCTAGCGGCCACCACCCCCTGCAGCTATATATGTGGCCACCACCTGACCCCTCCTCAGTTCCTATAAGTCACCAACTCCGAGAGTGGGGAATGGTGGGAGGGATGTGAATGAATCCGAGCAGCCCATCTCAAAGGACAGTTACTGGTAAGTAACCCACCGTTCTTCAAGCACTGCTTGGATACATTCAGTAATAGGTGACTGCTAGCCATGCTGACAGATGGCAGGCGGAGCTGGTCTTTCTGCCTTCAGCACAGCTTCTCCCCACCATGGGTAGCTGCCCAACGAGTAAGGTCCTTGGAGGTCTAAGGTATTGACCTAAGGACCATGGTCCAGGCAAGAGCAACCTGAGATGGCAGGATCTAACCCAGTGGAGGATTGAAGGCCCAGTTTGCTCGAGCGCTAGCTGATGTGCGAGAGCAGAGCGGCCTAAGGTCATCCTACTATAAGGCGTTAGACACGACACATTATGGGCTATAACCAAGGAACGGGTCGCCGAGCGAAGGACCTGGGTAAGTGTTAATACAGATATGCCAAGACCAGAAAGCTAGGTATTCTGGCACTCGCACATGTCGACGTAATACTTGCGGAGGGATTTAAAGTGACCCTGGAGCTCTCAGGCTGGCAGCAATAAATACAGGGCACTGCAAGAAGCAGGGAAAAGGAAGGGAGGAGGAGAATGCCATCCCCTTTCCTAGTTCGGCATGGCAAAGCATAGGGAAAACCCGAGGCCAGAGACGACTCTGTGAGTCTCGAGCATTCAGTGTCCCCGCAGTAGGGACAACGTTGCAAGGAGTAAGGAAGGGGAAGGTCTAGGAGAAAGTACACCCTTCCTAGTCCAGTGCAATAAAACACAGGAGGCGCGAGATGACTACCTCCTACGACGTAAGGTGAGAGTGATAGACTCGAACCAGCATGAAGACACGAGTGCTTAGCCAACGCTATAGCCATACACAAGCTGGCCATAGCTGAGGCTTCATATGGCCCTGTAGGGTATCAGCCTAGGCCAACATGTCCTTGTTGAAAGCACCATGACACTCCCCTATTGCATGAAGTGAGCTGTCAACACCTACGACGCTGCACTGAAATGGGGAATATTATTACTATTATTATTACTATTATGCCGACCCAATGGCTAGCAAATTGTCACAGGGCCAAGCTGAGGGAAATCGAGTGCAAGGAGCTACCGCCATTAAGGATGGAGTCCGAGGAGTAGGCTCGCGTCCCCAAAGGGGCCCAGCGGCCAGTCCCTCCAGCCTACTGTACTGGTCTCGCCTTTGGTATGTGTGGCCTTGCAGCACACAAGGGCCACCAAGGCATGGGCCTGACAACAGCATGCTCGCCCTAAGGCAGGCAGAGTGTGGGAAATGCACGTACCGGAATTGAGGTTCACTGTAGTGAGGGAACCATGAGGAAGATCTTGAGGACCTAAGAGATAAGGAAGCAAAGAGTCCCTCTGGCAAGGACAGAGCAATGGCATGTCACCCTGGTTAGGTGCAGCCCTGGCCCTCCCCCTGAAGACACTATTCAGTCTATCTGTCTTGTCCTCTTTGTTATTGTTCTGTTGATTTTTTTTTGGTTTTTTGTTTGTTTGATTTTTTGTTTACCAAGGAGGATGACCTCTACCGAGGGTCAGCTAGTCTCCCGAGATCCCAGGATGCTGTTCGGAATTTCAGGGATGGGGCCGATGACAGGCTCTGTCAAGTGTACAGGGATCTTGTAATTGCTTGGTATGGGAGGTCTACTAAGGCTAAGAAGGATCTTCAAATGAAGGGGGAACTGCTAAGAGGGCACCCACTGGGTAGGACCCTTAGGAAGACAATGTTTGGGCCCATACTCATACCTAGTATACCCAATCAATCTCTGATCCATATTGGAGAGACCATCAATCAGCAACGGATGGGGAACCGTCCAACATAAAGGAAGGGGGGGGTCTCTTGGGGGGACCATTCATGAGCTTGGTACCAGAACGGCGACGGTGCTGGAGGTCGGTGATGGGGCCATTTAATACCCCTTGAAGCCCCTTCCCCTGGGCTGGAAGAGGGAGAAACCCCTTGGTACCATGATGACGGTGCCGGGGATGGCAGGGTGATGTGGTACCAGCAAGAAGGCTCTACGGTACCGGGACTCTGACAGGTGGGAGATGCCAGTGCTGGGGAACTCGGCACCGAGACCAGAGACGGTTCAGTGCCACTTCCAGTGCGCCCAGACCTTCGAGATGAAGGCTGGCTTACCCCTTCTGTTAGTGGGTACCGGGGAGGGTGGAGTAGGCAATAAGAGCAGTGCCTTCACTGCCTCAAATGCCTCTGGAGTCGTTGGAAGCGGTACCAACTCCTCCTGGTCCCTTGGGGAGCCCCATGTGGGGGACCCACAGCGATACTGACACTGCGGTACCGACACCAGTACCGAGCTGGTCTTGCATCCCCTGGGGGAGTGGTGCCAGGAAGGCTCCATTGCCGAGCCAGCATGCGGTATTGCACGAGACCCGGAAGCCTCAGGGGTAGGCTGCTGCACTTGCCCTGAGGCCAACGCATGGTGCTTTTGCTCCCTGTCCTTGATTGTCCTAGGTTTAAAGGACAGACAGATGGAGCAAGGGGTGAGTAGGTGGGCTTCACCCAGGCACCGGAGGCACTTCTCGTGGGGATTGTCCCACAGGAAGGCCTTGCCGCATGTAGCACAAGGTTTAAACCCTGGCATGGTGAGCAACAGAGGAAAGTGGTGTCGTTGCTCCAAAACCACGTGCTCGAGAGAAGAAACGCTCTTCAGTGGAACCAGGTCCACGAAAAGATGTCCCCAATCAAGTGGCAGGCTCAGCCATGAAGAGAGAGAGAGAGAGAGAGAGAGAAGACAGGCTGCTTGCTAACGCAAGGAGCAGGCTGTTCCAATAACGGTGGGTTACTCACCAGTAACCGTCCTTCTTCCAGACAGGGCTGCTCGGATCCATTCAGTAATAGGTGTCATCATGCCGGAGCACCGGATTGGTCAGAAAAAACTTTTGCCCTAGCCTGTCAGGAGAGGGTAGGTGGCCACCGCCCCCCACGCCAACCAGTGGTTATATATACGGCCACCTCCTGACCCCTCCCCAGTTCCTCGGAGTCGCCAACTCCAGATGGAGGGATGGAGGGGACAGACCTGACTGGATCCGAGCAGCCCATCTAGAAGAAGGATGGTTACTGGTGAGTAACGCACCGTTCTTCTTTGAGTGCTGCTCGGATGCATTCAGTAATAGGTGACTACTAGCCATGCTGATGGATGGCGGGTGGAGTTGGCTCTTCCGCCTTCAGCACAGCAAATACCCCAGATGGGAAGAAGCCCAGAAAGCAAGATTTTAACAGGAACCGAGAGACCGACTAGGTTCTTGGCCTGGCAATGGAGAACTGGCAACTGTGGGCCAACCCAAGCAAGAGGTGGGTCCAATCCCACTGAGGCGAAACATGCGTGTGCTGGATGGACTGAGGTCACCTTAAACGGAGTTGAATTAACACAACACGATAAACATGAAGGGATGCGTTTGATTGTTCTACCTGAATGGTATGGCTCAAAGTATGAAAGCCAGAAGATAAACATCCAGCCATAGGACATTCCAGCATGAACTTACAAGAGAAAGCACTGGAGGCCAAAGGGTTACGGGGCTAGCCATGATGGCTGCAGCCTACTCAGATAACGATAGAAGGGAGGGATATTGTCCCTTGAACTGACCGCATCAAGGCCCGAGGGCACGTGCCCAAAGGGTGTGAGAAATTGAAGTACCCGACAAACGTAAAGGAACGAGGACTACTGAGTTCATTCGAGAAGAGTCCACAGAAAGACACTTCATGCTAGTTAATGAGGAAGGAAAAACCAGGGTGGTGCGATGAGCGTCGCATGGCGTCTCAGTCAAGATGTCCCTGAGTCAGGAGGATGCAGCGCAAGCTTCCAGTCGTGTACGTGTAAGAACCTAGAAGGCTACCCATGGGAAAGGGCATTCGGACCACTAGGCGCCCGTGGGGTGGCATGGTGGCCTTAGGAAGTGCTGTTGACCTTGGTATCTATAAATACTTTGGAATGCATGAAAACTCACTGTGAAGGACTTTCTGCTTGACGTTTGGGTTCCACCCCAGGATTCTGACCCCAGGAAGAAGACTGCCTGGAGTGGTGGGGGGAGGACAGGAAGACAGGGCAACGGGAGCAATGCCCCTGGTTGACGACCTAAGCGAGACAACCGAAGGGTATATGGGGTTAGAATTATAACAATCTAAGACCTTGTGTACCCAGGGGGACACCAGCAGGAGTGATATCTGCCCCAGCTACGCCACACCCAAGTGTGCACTGGAATTAGGGGCCCATTCAGAGAAGACTAGCTTCTGAAAGGTATGGGTGATAAGAGGAGCAAATGGTCTCCTCCCCGACCACCTGGGAGGAGTGAAACTCCCAGAGTGTAACCCTGGGGTCTCAAACTCAAATCACAAGGGCCGCATAAGGACTGATATGTTAGCCCGATGGCCACACCACTGAAACTTTTCCATACAACAATACTGCAAATGTCAGTAACAGTAGTGTTTTTATGGGCCGCAGGAAATAGCTTTAGGAGCCACCTGCGGCCCCCCGGCCACGTATTTGAGACCCCTGGTGTAAACCTTGGTTCTGCAGGAGTACCCTGGATTTAAGAAATCTGACAGGGGTTGCTTGTCCCTATCATGTGATCTTATGCAGGACAGTAACCCGCATGGGGAAAAACAGACCTCTGAGTTTCCGCATGCATCGGAAATCGTGTTTTCCTCTTCTTTTTTTTTTTTTTTTTTCGAGCTCCCATAAATGGGCAAGGAAAGAACAACAGTCTTTAGCAGTTGTCAGAGAGGGTAAACATGTGGAGGATACCTAATGGTTTCCAGCCTCAGGCCCCACAAGGAAAGCGCGGTAAGTGCGCCAGATCCCCAGGTAGCAGCATCCTGGGCCCGGATATGAGTGATCATGGTAGCAAGGCAACCATGTGAGTCATTTATGTTCACCTGGTTGGGTAACAGCCATGTGCGGAGCCCAGTGGTGCGCATGAAGCTTGTCAACAAGCTAGTGCCATTGTTAACTAGAAGGTAGTTTGGCAGGCCTGAGGTGGGTTCCCTTTACCTCTGTCCAGACAGTTGGGGAGGAGACATTGTCTCCTCTCCCATGGGTCCTATCAATCTGGTAGATTCCAGGTCGGCATATAGAGGCTGTTATCTCAAGGGTAGAGAGAGAGAGAAGGAGAGAGCATCACCACCCCTTCCTGATAGGGTAGGCCCTAGAAAGGGACTCCCAATCGGGGTGTCCTGGTAGAAATGAAGCCATCCCGACAAAGTGGGAGAAGCTATTGTTTACCATCAGTTGTTGGTGTTTTTTTTTCCTCTTTCCCTCCCCATTGGAGGGGTGGAGGGAACGAGACATGGATTGAACCGCTCTGCCCTGGCCTCATCTCAGACATAGAACCACATGCAGTAGAGTGTACCGAATATTGTATTCCCACCGAACAAGTGGGTAGTAGAAGGGTTTTCCAAACATGGAGATGGCTAAGGGCCCACCAGGACCAACATAAACGTGCGAACCGACCGGTTGTTAGGGTGGGGAGATGCCCAAGGCGTCCATCCCCAACCCCAGTATGAAGTAGCTCCTACCTGATGTAGGACAGGCAGTGGGCAGTTGGCAGGGTTTTCACACGTCCGGATGGGCACATGTGTCTGCGCATACCGGGAGTATCTGTAAGCATAGCTAGAGCTACCATGTGATGCGTTCTTCTGCGTTAGCAAGGGTCACTCTTAATTCTTCGAGACAGACGGGATGGTCGGTTGAGAGAGTACCTGAAGGGTGGGAGGGGGGCTTTGTTGTTCCCATCTCCGATGGGGCCTCAGAAGTAACAATGGCTAAGAATTAACTGGGCAGTGCGCTGCAGTTTGGGAGGTTTTGATACCTGAGAGGGGCTTGGTTGCATGGCCGGGCCTCTTACCAGATCGGAGGGCAAGGCCAAAGGCTGACTCACCTTTGTCCATGATGTCAACCCAGGGTTGGCCCCAGGTGGGCTCCCTATTCCCCCACTAAAGGGAGGGAAAGGGGCATCAGCTAATCTCTGTGATGGTGAACAGAAACCATGGCCATGTCCCGGATGTTATGGGAGTTGCAATGGTAGTCAATTTGGATAGGTTCTCTTCCTTGCAAGCGAGGGAAGGGATGGGAGGGCTCTGAAACCCCGAATCAAGTTAAGGGGGAGGGGCGGGTGGGGTTGAGTCTCTACCCCAGGCTCCGCCAAGGAATGTGGGGGGAGTGATTTTCCCCCTCTTTTCTTTTTCTTTCTTCTCTTTTTTTTTTTTTTTTTTGGTTTATGTGGGGTGAGGAAGGGGCCCCGATGGAAGGAGGCCGAGGTATTTAACCTCTCCCCTAGGGTCCTGTGCGGTACCCACTACAGTTAGGGTCTCGGGGGGGAAAGCACCACCCCCGAAGGGCAGGTCAAGCGCTGCCTGCTGCACAGTGGGGGGCACTCTGGCCTCCCTAAGCCAGGCAGCTCAGCGGATAGTCACAGCCTAGGTCATAGTGCGAGCTGCTATATCTATTGCATCCCAGGCTGAGAGAAGGAGATCCTGGGAAATTATTCTCCCCTCCTCCAAGAATGCATCATACTCCTCTTTGGCCTCCAGTGGGAGCAAAAGTCTGAATTTTGCGACCGACTCCCACACATCTAGCATGTACCTGTTGGTTAGGGCCTGATTATTTGCAACCTGAAGTTGAAAGGTTGAGGAGGAGCAGACCTTACAGCCCAGGAGATCCAGTTCCCTCGCTTGCCTCGAGGCATGGAGGGGCTCGCTAGAGGGCTCGCCCTGGCCTAGTGTCATTTGTACCACGTCCCGAGGAGGGACTGGATGGTCAGCGAGAGAGGGGAAGTCCAACTCAGGGACCTTGTACTTGAAGCTCGCCATGTCTGACACTGGGGCAATAGAGCTCAGGTTCTGCCACTGGGAGGATACTAGGTCCCAAACACTTGAATGGAGAGGGACCATAAGCAGCTCTGCTGAGGAGAAGACCGGCCTGAACAGGGTGTCCTGGGTGGGTCGGGGGGCTGGACCTCCATCCCCAAGTATGCTGTGGCGCAGCACAACAGATCGAAATGTGCCGATAAGTTGCCTGTATATGAGTCCGGTGCTGGGGACAGAGTGGTACTGAGTGTCCGCCGCAGGGGGGAAGGGGTCTCGTGGGGGGACCGTTCTTGAGGGTGGAAGCAGAAGGGTGATGGCGCCAAGGCCACTTAGAGCCCTTCGATGGGCCTTCTTCCGGGCTTCTAGATTCTAACAGCGGTACTGGCGACAGCAAGGTGATATGCTGCCGTGGGGACGGCCCTACCATGTCGGGGCCCAATGGAGTGAAAGTTGTGGGGGCGAGGGAGAGTGGTGGTGCCCGCAATGGACCCAGGCCTTAGATATAAAGGCTGATTTGCCCCTTCTAACCGGTGTCTGGGAAGGTGTTGTGGGTAGCAGGAGGAGTGCTTGAGCAGCCTCCACTGCCTCCGGGGTTGTCAGTATCGGGAGGGACCCCGAACAAGCCTGTAGTAAGCCTCTAATCATGGAGATAGGGCTGCTTGGCCGAGACGGGACTTGCACCGACGGTACCACATTATGACGAGCCTGTGGTGCCAGAGGTGACTGTGATCAGTGCCGCGGCGAGCCCTGCACCGACAGTACTGGGCTATAACGAGCCTGCAGTGCTGGAGGTGACTGAGACTGGTGCCAGGGTGAGCCCTGCACCGGCGATACCGGGCTATGACGAGCGTGCGGCAGTGGGGGCAACCTCAAGCGGTGCCAAGGCACCATGGTGCTGCGTCAGTGCCAAAGTACTGGGGTCAGTACCGAGGTCGTTCTTCAACAGCCACCGACAGCATGGTGCAGTGCCGGCTCCAGTGCCAAGCTAGGTCTCGGCACCAGGCAGGAACCCGAAGCCTCAGGTGGAGAGTGCCAAGCCTGTTCGGAGGCTAGGGCACGGCACCTTTGTTTCCTCTCCTTGATTGTCTGAGATTTAAAGGACATTTAAAGGATGGAACTTGGGAGGTGCTGGGACTCTAGTACGAGAAATAAAGGAGAAGGTAGGTGGAACATGAGGGGGGGAACCAAATAATTGTCTTAAATGTTCCACTGAAGCCCCAATATGTGAGGAGAGTGGGGGAGGAGGACTCCAAGAAAAAATGCAAGGAGGTTCATGTAATAGAATTGAAAACCAAACTGACAAAGTAGGGCAATTGAGCGGGTATCTTAGGTGCCTATACACTAATGCAAGGAGCCTGGGAAATAAACAAGAATTGGAAGTACTAGCGCAGACAAGGAACTATGATATCATAGGAATAACAGAGACGTGGTGGGATAGTCTGCATGACTGGAGCTCTGCCGTGGATGGGTATAAACTGTTCAGGAAAGACAGGCAGGGAAGAAGAGGGGGAGGAGTAGCACTATATGTAAAAGAGCTCTATGACTGCTCAGAGCTCCATTCTGGAAGTGGACGCGTGCCTGTAGAAAGTCTGTGGGTTACATTGAGAGGGGAAAGCAACAAGGGGGATGTTGTGGTGGGTGTCTGCTATAGATCACCAGACCAGAAGCAGGAGGTGGATGAGGTGTTCTATGGACAACTAGCGGAAGCTTCTAGATCACAGGCCCTGGTGCTGATGGGGGACTTCAATTACCCTGACATCTGCTGGGAGGCCAATACAGCAGTGCATGGGCAATCCAGGAGATTTTGAGAGAGTGTTGGGGACAACTTTCTAGTACAAATGCTTGAGGAACCAGCTAGGGGCCTTGCACCTCTTGACCTGCTGCTCACAAACAGGGAAGAATTGATCAGGGACGTAGAGGTAAATGGCAGGCTAGGAAGTAGTGACCATGACATGGTTGAGTTCGGGACGCTGATTAAAGGAAGGAAGGAAAGAAGCAAAACAAAAACCCTGGACTTCAAAAGAGTAGATTTTGGCTCCCTCAGGGAACTGATGGGCAGGATCCCTTGGGAAGCTAATCTGAAGGGAAAAGGAGTCCAAGAAAGTTGGTTATATTTTAAAGAAACCCTACTAAGGGCACAGGAAGTTGCCATTCCAGTTAGAAGAAAGAATAAATATGTGAGGCAGCCAGAATGGCTTAGCAGAGAACTCTGCTCTGAGCTTAAACATAAAAAGGAAGCTTACAGGAAGTGGAAGCTTGGTCAGATGTCCAAAGAGGCATATAAAGATATTGCTAGGGCCTGCAGGGATAAAATCAGAAAGGCCAAAGGACAAATGGAGCTGCAGCTAGCGAGGGATGTAAAGGATAACAAGAAGGGGTTCTACAAGTATGTTAATAACAAGAAGAGGATCAGGGATGGTGTAGGTCCCTTGCTGAATGGGGCAGGCATCCTCGTGACTGAGGATGAGGGAAAAGCTGAAGTGCTCAATGCTTTTTTTGCTTCAGTTTTCACAGGTAGGGTCAGCTCCCAGCCCACTACCATGGGTGTTGCAGATTGGAGAGAAAAAGAGAGGCCCTTGGTGACGGAAGGTCAGGTTAGGGACTGCTTAAAGAAGCTGGATGTGCACAAGTCCATGGGTCCAGACGAACTGCATCCAAGGGTGCTGAGGGAATTGGCCGATGAGATAGCAGCACCTCTGGCTGTTATCTTTCAAAACTCATGGAGAACGGGGGAGGTGCCAGAGGACTGGAAAAAAGCAAATGTAGTGCCTATTTTCAAGAAAGGGAAAAAGGAGGATCCAGGGAACTACAGACCAGTCAGCCTCACCTCAATCCCTGGCAAAATTATGGAGCAGATTCTCAAAGAATCCATCCTCAAACACTTAGAGGAAAATAAAGTGATCAGGAACAGTCAGCATGGATTTACCAAGGGTAAATCATGCCTGACCAATCTCATTTCCTTCTATGATCAGATGACTGGTTTTCTAGATGCAGGAAGAACTGTTGATGTGATATACCTTGATTTTAGCAAGGCTTTTGATACAGTTCCCCACAGCATTCTCATTGGCAAATTAAGGAAGTATGGGTTGGATAGGTGGACTGTAAGGTGGATAGAAAACTGGCTAGATCAACGGTTTCAGCGTGTAGGAATCAACGGTTCCATGTCTAGCTGGCAGCCAGTCACGAGTGGTGTGCCCCAGGGGTCGGTCCTGGGGCCAGTTCTGTTCAACATTTTCATCAATGATCTTGATGATGGAATAGACTGCACTCTCAGTAAGTTTGCGGATGACACCAAGCTAGGGGGACCAGTAGACACGTTGGAGGGCAAGGACAGAATTCAGGGAGACCTAGATAAATTGGAACAGTGGGCCAATAAAAATCTTATGAAGTTCAATAAGGACAAGTGTAAAGTCCTGCATGTGGGACGGAAAAACCCCATGAACTGCTACAGGCTGGGAAACATTCAGCTGAGTAGCAGCAGTGTAGAAAAGGACCTGGGGGTCATGGTGGATGGGAAGCTGGATATGAGTCAGCAGTGTGGTCTTACTGCCAAAAAGGCCAATGGCATACTGGGCTGCATCAAAAGAAGTATTACCAGCAGATCAAGGGATGTGATCATTCCCCTCTATTCTGCACTGGTGAGGCCACATCTAGAGTACTGTGTTCAGTTTTGGGCTCCCCACTACAAAAAGGACAGGGACCTACTGGAGAGAGTTCAGAGGAGGGCAACCAAAATGATTAAAGGGCTGGAGCACAAGCCCTATGAGGAAAGACTGAAAGCATTAGGCTTATTTAGTCTGCAGAAGAGAAGATTGAGGGGGGATTTGATAGCAGCCTTCAACTACTTGAAGGGGTGCTCCAAGGAAGATGGAGCTCGAGTATTCTCGGTAGAAAAGGAGGACAGGATGAGGAGCAATGGTCTCAAGTTGCGGTTAGGGAGGTCGAGGCTGGATATTAGAAAAAACTTTTTTACTAGGCGAGTGGTGAAACATTGGAATGAGCTGCCAAGGGAGGTGGTGGAGTCACCATCTTTGGAGGTGTTTAAGGCCCGGCTGGATAAAACCATGACTGGGATGGTTTAGTGGGAGTGGTCCTGCCTCTGGCAGGGGGTTGGACTAGATGACCTATGAGGTCCCTTCCGATTCTATGATTCTATGCATAGGGAAGAGGCTGAGACCAGGTGATCTTTGCCTAGGCACCAGAGGCACTTCCCATGGGGATCGTCCCAGGGGAAGGCCTTGCCACACTCGGAGCAGGGTTTAAACCCTGGCATGCTGGACAATCTATGATGTTCTGGCCCAAAGGTGGGGAATTCCTGCGGTGGAACTACATCCACAAAAAGGTGTTCCCAGTCAGGCGAAAAGCTCATAGAAGGCAGACAGGCTGCTTGCATTCGCAAGGAGTGGACATTCCAGATCCGACGCACAAGGCGAAAGAAATGAAACTGGGGAGGGGTCAGGAGGCGGCCATATATATAGCCACTGGGTGGCGTGGGGGGTGGTGGCCGCCTACCGTCTCCTGACAGGCTAGGACAAAAGTTTTCCGATCAATCTGGCGCTCCTGCACTGAGACATCTATTACTGAATGCATCCGAGTAGCGCTCGAAGAAGAACTGTCGTTGAGGCAGAAAAAATGGAACTCAGGAGGGATCGGGTGGCGGCCACATATATAGCATGGGGGGTGGTGACCGCCAGCCCTCTTCTGACAGGCTAGGGCAAAAGGCTGTGCACGGCGGCATGGATACACCTATTATTGAATGTATCTGAGCAGCACTCGAAGAATAGACTGCTAACCAATTGAGCCCCTCTCCCAAGACTGTGTGGCAATTCAGCCCAGATTCACACTGTGACTGCTGCAAGCCATGCTGAGGAAAGGCGCTAAGATCAATGTTCTGGGGCTTCAAACATCCTCTGCTAATGTTCCATCTTCCCACAACCCCAGGGAAGCCAGCTCAATAGAGGGGACATGGAGAAGAATTTGGTCCAGCAGCAGTAAATTTGCACTTGTATGGGGCTTTTCAGCCAGCAGTTTGCACCCATTAGAGGCAGATGAGATTCACTTGGGTGGATTCCCTTAGGGCAAGTCCAGAACAAGGTCTTAAAAATGGCAATTGTGGGCTCCGTGTCTGACAGCTCCAGGATAGCAAAGAGATCTCTTTTCTCCTTACCTCCCCCACCGCCCAGTGTGGATTCTTTCCACTTTGCACCTCAGCACCCAGCCTGCTGCAGTACCCCAGCCTTTCATGGGGGGTGGCCAGGTAGGATGCCAGGGAAAAGATTAAGCCCTAATATTGATAACACAGGTCGTCAAATAGCCTGCAGTTCCCATACCCAGAGCTGGGCTGGGCCTGCAACGGCTAATAGGAATTATTGTCATTTGTCACTAAAGTCAGCACGTCCACCAACTCTGGATACACGCGAGGAGCAGATCTGCCATGGTCACTTTTCAGGGCTACCTCTGACTTCCAACATAAACAAATAATTCCACACACTCTGGCCCTCCAGGTGGGATTTGCTGGTGTTGCTTCCATAGAAGAAAGCCTGACACCTGCTATGGTCTTCTCTATGCTAGTGGGTTCCAAAGGGGCAGCCGTGTTAGTCTAATAAAGCAAAAAGAACAAGGAGTCTTGTGGCACTTAAAGACTAACAGATGTATTTATCGCACAATCTTTTGTGGGAGAAAATCCCACGCTAGTGGGTTTTGTCTTGTCCAAGGAGTTATCCCAGTACCAGCTAAACCCTCGAATATGGGTGCAGTTGTATTGACGTAAAACAGCTTGTGCCAGCTAGCTCATCCCCCAACCAGCATCAAATAACTGCATCTACACTGGTAGGTTACTGTAACTGGATCTGGGATGTATTCACAGGTATTGTAAGTAAGACACAAGAAGTAATTCTTCCACTGTTCTCTCAACTGGAGTATTGTGTTCAGTTCTGGGCACCTCATTCCAGGAAAGATTTGGACAAACTGGCAAAAGTCCAGAGAAGAGCAAGATGACTGATTAGAGGTCTGGAACACTTGACTTAAGACAGAAGATAGAAAGAGCTGGGTTTGTTTAGTCCAGGGGTATCAAACATGCGACCCCTAAAGCTATTTCCTGTAGCCCCACAACGACGCTATCATTACCAATATTTGCAATATTGTTGTATGGAAAGGTTTCAGTGGTGCGGCCCTTGGGCTAACGTACTAGTCCTCATGATCTGAGTTTGAGACCTATGTTCCCTCTAAGCTGTGTGCGTGTGCACATGCACACAGGTTGTGAAACCCACGCACATGACAAAATAAAGCACGCACAAAAAAATTCAACAGTGCTAATATTTTTATGCTACTTTAAGAAGATTTCAAGTACCGTGTTTCAAATAAAGTTTTGTAATTCATAAAATCATTTGCATCACCATATCAAAATCAAATGTAGATATTATTTGGATCATACACACTTGCTTCACTGCGCTCACAAGTTTGACCACATGCACTGGGGTGCACACAAACTTGGACACTAGTTCCAAAAATTGGCACAGATGAAATTTTTTGCACACACAGCCTATGAAAAATTAGAGGGAACATTGTTTGAGACCCCTGCTTTAGTCTGGAAAAGGGGAGACTGAGAGGGAACATTGTGACAGTTTTCAAGTACCTAAGAGGTTGTCATGAGAAGGAGGGAGAAATAATCATTGTTCTCCTTAACAGCTGATGATAAGACAAGAAGCAATGGACTTACAGCAAGGGAGGTTTAGGTTGGACATTAGGAAAATTCACAACAGTCAGGGTGATTAACCACTGGAATAAGTTGCCTAGGCAGGTTGTGAAATCTCCATCACTGTAAGTGTTTAAGAGCAGGTTAGACAAGCACCTCTCAGCAATGGTTTAAGAAGGTACGTGGTCCTCCCATGAGTGCAGGGACTGGACTTGATGACCTCTCATGGTCTCTTCCAGTTTCTATGATTCTGTGATCTACATGAGAGGTGTTATCAGCATAGCTTTGTTGATAAAATAAAATTAATAATAATGATTTTTAAAAAAAAATCACACTGCTAAGCCAAACCACATACCTACCCTAGTATGCACACCAGGAAATAACGTGGTAGAATGTGGGGATGGGGAAGACCAAAAGACCTGGTTGACACCCCAATTTTGTCCTGTATAGTTCTGGTGGTTAGTTATTTTCTGCTGTTCTTATTATATCCATGTATGCCCTGGTGTGAATGCAGGGACTCTAGTCTAGCTCATTTCTCTTCCAATGCAGGAACAGGTCTCTGGTAGAAGCACCTTAATGGCAGCAGTTGCGGCAACAGTCATAGGATTGTATTGCTTTACCCATCTTGGGATGATGTTTGTGTCTAGAAAAGGCCACAAAGTCCATCCCTTGGGAAGCCAGTAAGAGGATGTGTAGCTGATGAATGCCTGCCGTGCTCCATCATTACCAGAGCTGGGAGAAGGACTGAAGCAAGAAGGGGCAAGGATGGCACAAGTGATCCTATGGAGGGAGGTGGGCGTATTTCACTTTCTCAGCCCCTCTCCCTCTTTCCCAGTGGAGGAGCCAGGAGAAACTGTAGAACAGTGGTTCCCAACCTCTTCTCTGCTGAGACTCCCCTTGATACTTTTAATTATTTGAGGCACACCAGCATACAGTCACCAAGTGAACTCATGAATATTCAAAAGCCAATCTAGCACTCAGAATTGTTTTTCAAAGAATTCTGTAGCACATCTTCTCACGCCTGATGGCACACGCGTGTGCCATGGCACACTGGTTGGTAAACATTGCTGCAGAATGACACTGCACCATCTGGGTAGGGTTACCAGATACCAAAGCATGGAAAGGAGGACAGGGATGTACAAAAAGGAGAACACTGGAGGACACATGGAGAAAATATAGCATTAATGTCATATTCTTCTGTTTTTAGGAGGCCGTAGAACACCTCCCCCCAAAAACTGGGTGTTCTGGGGCATTCCAGCATACATTAACCCCTGTAAGTACAAAGCTAGACAAAATTATGTATCTTTAAAATGCTTGCTGGACAGAGGATGTGAAGGTAAAAAGGAGGATATGTCCTCCTTTTGCCTAATATTTGGTAACCCTACATCTGGGGGACCAACTCAAGAAGCTTTTGACCATTCTCCTCCCACAGACTGGGAAACTGAGGTACAGGCAACTTGTACAAGGCCAGTGGCAATTCACGCATGCCTCCCTTGGCCTGGGCTTGGAACGCCAACAGCAGGCACCTTCCTGGCTCTAACCATTGCACCGCACACCCCTCTTAGAGCCAGGAATAACAAGAGACAGGAGATCTGATCCCGTGGCCAGCTGTAACTGCTTCTCTTTCACACTCCTCTTCACCGACCTGGCTCCCTGCCACCTCTGCAAACACGTTACACCTTTCCCTGGGTGCTTCTCAGCACCAAGCCAGGGCCAAAGGTCAGGCGGGAAGAAGTCACAGGGGGGGACGACCAAACAGCCCAGGATCCAGGCCGGGGACAACCCACCCAGAGCCACTCAATGGTGCTGGCTTTGCACACCAGCTCGGGGGAGACCCGGCTGGGGCAGAGGCACCTGTTGCTGCTGCGGGGCCCCGGGCATGGGGCGAGAAGCGCTTTGGAAACGTACCTGGAGGGGCAGGGGACGAGGCGGCCGCTCCACGTGCGGGATCCAGCGAGCTGCACAGCCGCGGTGCCCGGCCCGGACCCCAGCCGCAGCCCCGGCCGCCGCCCGCCCCGGCTCCGGCTTCCCGGCCCCGCCTCCCCGCCCCGGCCCGCCCCCGGGACCCGCCTGGCAGCGGCCCGCCCGAGCCGGGCTCCCGGCCAGCGGGGACTGCCCTGACACCCCCAGCTGTCAGCTGGTAACAGGGGTACACCAACCTAGCGAGCACCCCCACTACCCCTACACCCCCTGAATTTCCCGACACCCCCCAGTTGTCAGCTAGTAACAGGGGTACACCAATTTAGTGAGCACCCCCAATGTCCCCTATACCCTCCTGAATTTCCCGACACCCCCCAGTTGTCAGCTAGTAACA
>ML682090.1:2493819-2528114 GCA_007922195.1 Podocnemis expansa
CAATTTAGTGAGCACCCCCAAAACCCCCAGCACCCCCTGAATTTCCCAACACACCCCATCTGTCAGCTAGTAACAGGGTTACACCAATTTAGTGAGCACCCCCAATACCCCCCAGCACCCCCTGAATTTCCCAACACCCTGCAAGTTGTCAGCTAGTAACAGGGTTACACCAATTTAATGAGCACCCCCAAAACCGCCTACACCACCTGAATTTCCCAGCACTGCACAGTTGTCAGCTAGTAATAGTGTTACGTCAATTTAGCGAGCAGCCCCAACACCCCCTGAATTTCTCAACGCCCCCCCCAGCTGTCAGCTACTGTGTTACACCAATTTTGTGAGCACCCCTAACACCCCCCCAGTTGTCAGCTAGGGTTACACCAATTTAGTGAGCACCTCAATACCCCCCACACCCCCCTGAATTCCCAACACCCCCCCAGTTGTCAGCTAGTATCAGTGTTACACCAATTTGGTTTTCCTGACCTGGATGTCTGGAGCCGAGATCTCTGGAAAGTCAGAGAGCACAAAGCAGCCAGACATCACTAAATGCAGGGCCTGGTGCTTGAAGGACAGCGAGAACGTGACTTGATGGTTAAAGTAGGAGGGGACTAAGCCAGGACTCCTGGCTCCAGTTGTGTGACCCAATGGTAAAATCAGGAGTAAGTGTCTGTTCCTGGCTCTGTCACTTACTCCCCAGAGGACGCTGTAGGGTGATGGCCACATTTTACAGATGGGAAAACTGAGGCTTGGGGGGGGGCGATGCCTAGCTAGCTCCCTGGGTGGGTGATGGGCTTCATTCCTTGACTAGATCACCCTGACAGCCCCTTCTGACTCTTTTCTTGATATTGGCAGCATGCTTTGAGAGCCTCCAAGGGATGCCACTGCAGACACAGGGAGAAATCATCACCGACTCCCAGGGCAAGTGTCCAAGCAGCTTCCTTCTGCTGTCACTCATGTGGGCCCAGCCCAACCTAACCAAGTTACCTAGGGACAATCTTTGTCTGCAGCTGGGACACGCAAGCCATGTAAGGTGACAAGGGAGTCAGGGCCCCACCTGGGAGTGGTGATAAGGGTAGCTGTTGGCAGGTGACGCTGTTTGAAACAGTGACTCAGCCCTCCATGACATCACCTTGCCACAATAGGCTGCCTCCTTCCCCCTGCCATGGTTCCTTATGCTACCGACCATCTGAATCAGCTCTAAAACACTTTCTTCTCTCCCTGGCAGTATCTAGTGCAGGTGTGGCCAAACTGTGGCTCAGGAGCCACATGTGGCTCTTGAATGAAAAAGTGGGGCTTGCAGAAGAATGTCAGCAAATTAATTTAATTGGTAAAAGTATATGGATATATGCCTCAGTGTGGCTCTTGAAGCTTTAATAACCAACTTGTGTGGCTCTTGAGTTCCATAAGTTTGGCCACTCCTGATCTAGTGCATTAACCCTATCCTTAGCTGCTACCCAGCCCACCAACTACATTAGCAGTGAGACGATGTACCAACCAGGTCTGGGTAGAGCAAGTTGGCTGCCAATCCAAAGAGGCCGATCTGGGTGGAGGATGTACCCGTGGACCACCACCCAGACCAGATCCATCCAAGGGGAGGATGCATTTGGCCACCTGCTCAATGCATTAAGGTTTGCAGAATAGCAGTGGTCCAGATGAACCAGGTCTCTCCAGGGGTGAGTAGTGAGGAGAAGCAGAACCTAACCCTGGCAGCTGAACAGATAAAATCAATTTCCAACCTTCCAAAAGCTAGCAGGAGAGTTTTTAAAGCTCACAAGTAGAGTCTTGCAGTGCGATGGGGATCTTGTGTGTCCCACTGCCATAACAGTGGGAGGGAGGTCAAAAACAATCGTCTCTGTCGGTCAGCAAATGAGGCCTTTATTGTAAGCATCCCAGCTCCCTCCGGTGTCATCACAACCCTAGTGATAGTTGGGTCAGAGCTGAGTGGGAAGAGCAGCTCCTGCTGACCACACACACATTGCAGCTTCTGTGGCACTTAAAGACTAACAAATTTATTTATTGCATGAGCTTTTGCGGGAGAAAAATCCCACTTCATCAAACGCTTTGAAGATGGTGGAACTTACCGAATGGGAGGAAATAAATACAGGGAAGTGTACATCATAGGAACAAGTCACACTAACAGCAAATCAAAGTTGTTGTTAAGATGTAAATTCTGGGAAACAGCACATAGAGGAAGATGAGATCAAACTACCTGTTGTAATGAGAAAAATTTTGACTTGCCTTTATCTTCCTCTATGTGTTGTTCCCCAGTGTTTGCATTTTAACAGCAGCTTTGATTTGTTGTTACAGTGTGACCTGATCCCATGACTTACACTTCCTTATATTTATTTCCTCCCATTCTGTAAGTTCCCCTATCTTCAGAGCATCTAACAAAGTGAGATTTTCTCCCAAGAAAACTCATGCAATAAATAAATTTGTTAGTCTTTAAGTGTCACAGGACTCCTTGTTTGTTTTGCTGAAACAGACTAACATGGCTGCTCCTTTGGACCACTGCAACTTCCAACATTGTTTCATCCAGCTCCAGCCTACCCAAATTCAGCAGGAGAGGTGCCCATAGCAAGAGGAACCAGTAGTGGCTGGAACATGCACCTTGGCTCTTGCTGCAATTATGCCCTTTATTCCACATTCTTCCTCCTTCAGTGAACATGGTCACAGCCTTTTAAGCAAACAGGTGACACCTGGGACCTTTGGGCAGGTTCCCAAAAATAAGCCAGTACAAGTCACTGCCACAGGATTGAATAAGATGCAGACCTGGTGCTAGGGCAACCGGTATGCATGCTGCTTCCAAGCAGCCAAGACCCCAATAGAATTCATGCCACTGCACTGTCCGAAAAGCTGGATTGTGATTCTCTAAGTGGCCGTGATTTTTGGGTGCCTGACTTGGGACACCCTTCAGTTGGTCTGATTTTCAGAAAGTGCTCAGGACCCACTCTGAAAGCCAAACCCTTTTAGGATGGCTCACATTGGGCCCCCAAAATCCAGTCACTCAATTCTTAGACCAGCCCAGGATCCTCTCTACTGAGCACCAGGCAAGGCTGCAGAGCGGTGACCTAGTCCCCTTGGTGCCAATGGAGGCTTTCAGGCTTAGGCTATGTCTACACTGATAGCGGCATCAGCCCAGCATTCCAGGAGCGCTTAACAGTGAGTCTGAACTTGCTGCTGCTCTCCTGGAAGCTGGTGCCAGAAGTCCTGGCTCCCAGGAGACATAGGGGAAAGCTAACTGCAAGGGATTTCCGGTCAGCTTTCCCCAGTGTGTCCCGGCGGCTTAGGAAGTCACCCGCATTTACACAAGGCGTTTTATGTGCCTTGCATAAATGCTGGTCAGCTGCCACCAAGGAAAGCCCTAAATGTGGAGTAGGGCTTAGTGTCCATTTTCAACCCAAATGGGAGCAGGTTTAATGAGGTGGGGGCCATTGGACAGCTGTCTAGGAGTGTGGTGCATCTCCTTGCAGGCACATACCACTTGGAAAGCTTGACCCCTAGTGGACACAACCACTTTCATATCACTTGAGATCTTCGTGTCCTGCTGCCATGACAGCAACAATTGGCCATCCTGAAGGCAGTTTCATCAGAGCCCCTGTAGGTACCCCTGTTTTCTGCATGCTTACTTCAACCTGTGCAAGCTCAGAGAGAGGGTGAAGGGTTAAATCCCTATTCCCCAGTAGTCAGGCAGGGCCTACAGCCCGTCACAGGGATGACTGCTGACTCGCTGAGGCTCAGTCATCTCATCATTAATAAATACAACAGGAGGGCCACAGTGTGCAGGAATCTAAATACAGAGCACAGGGATTCAGTTCCCTTATAAGTTCCTGCCATGGGAAGCACAATGCAATTACCCCATATAGAGAAAGACATGAAATTCATCAATTTTACACCTATACTATGTTGTAACCATTCACCCCTTTTCATTCTCCAACAGCTGGAGATCCAATAAAAGGTATTGCCTCACCCCCTTGTTACTAGACAATTTTTGGACACTTAGGGGGCATGGGTCATCTTTTTTGTTCTGTACTCATAACATGTCCATGACAGGGGTCCTTAGGTGCTACTGCAATCTCAGTAAAGAATGCTACCATGCTAAGGTCCTGCCTTGGCAGCTCTGCAGGCCAAAGACTACACATACCAGACAGGGCCAGCCCCTTATTCTCACCATCCTCAAGTCTTCCCAAGCAACCCCCAGAGAAACCTGAAAGGCAGAAAACACATGTGCAAGGCATTTACCCTTTTGCTTCTCACCTGCTTGCCTGCAATCAGTTCTGCTGGAGATCACCAGGGAACAGGAAAGGCAGCTGCAAGGGATGATTAACAGTCTTTCTTCCCCATGTGGAGATCAGACATACAGCAGGCACACAAGTAAAGTTCCATTGTTTGGGAGATGTAGCACTAAGCAGGACAAAGCATTGAAGTGGAAGGAGCAATTCTATATTGGGAAGTGGGAAGCACCAGTTAGACCTGTTAGTTCAACTTGTAAAGCCACCCCCCCATCCTTCGTAGAGCTGTTTGTTGAGTATTAGCATCAATTGTTTCCTTCATCCCGCCCATTGCAATGCTCCTTAGTCAAAACAAAGGGTGAAACCGGTGGTGGCAAGCAGTTGGGATGAGGGGGTGAGAAATCCTGACTTGGAAACATTGTGTTTGTGACAAAGCTGCAGTGTTTGCTTTTAGCAGAGCCTGGCAGTTTGGGCCACCAACAGAATTCTTGGATAACAAGACTGCTTTGCTTTAAGAGGAGGGAAAAAAGAATCCTGCAGCTACTTTACCAGCACTCATCCGGCTCCTGGGAGCTGAAGCCAGGTTTAAGGAGGAAGGGTGACAGGGCCTGCAGATAAAGTTCAGGTGGGGAAAGGCAGCAGACCCAAGTGCTGCCACCTCTGAGTGCTTGAGGCAAGACAGGTCTGCTTTCTGTGCCTGTCTCCCCATCTGTGAAACAGAGATGGTTACTTTTAGTGAGAGATTGAAAGGTTTAATTCATGAATGGTGGGGAAGCTCTCTGCAATTCTGAATTGGAAGGGGCTAGAAAAAATATTTTTTCTAAGGCAAGGTAAGAAACTGGCACACATCAAACTGGAATCGTGTGTGAGTTTAGCGCTGATCGGACAACCCTGCAGACTGAAAGCTTCTTTGCACAGACCAGGCTGTGCAATAGCAACAGGGCAAACCTACCACTTTCTGCTGCCCTTGGGAATGGGCCTCAGATCTAGCCAACCCCAGCACTCGCTTCTGATGTTGCCAAAAACCACCCCCTTTCTGTTCCTTCCCAGTCCAAGGACATATGCACCCCTCTCCTATGTCTTATGGGGACCTTAACTGGGGTTTATCTGGCTTCCATTAATCTAGTCTCACTGCCGAAGGCCACGCAGGCCAGCTAACAGAAGGGAGAGCACATACTCCACCACTGAAACAAAGCAGATGTTCCTAGAGGGCAATATGGAGGACTGGCTTGTAAGAAGTCACCTCATTGCAAGTAAACTGCCATATGGACCAGCAGCACATGAGACAGGGGACCTCCTGTGTGTGGTTTGAGTGATGAGCTAATCTCTGAGAGATGAGTTTTAGCATAGGAAACCTTTCTCATCTGAAAAACCAAGTTCCACTCCTGAGACACCTACTTTCAATCATCTACAATTAAAGAAGAAAGCAGTTTGGGAACATGGGTACCTACTACCCTTGCTGGCAGACCAGCTAAGCATTAAATGAGCACCATTTGGTGGAGGATGACAGCATCCTAGAAGTCCCAGGGAAGCTGAAAACTCACAAAAAGGCAATGACCAAAACACACAAAAGGCTGAGCAGAAAGAAGAGTTCACCCACTTTACTGCCAAGGACTAATGCAGTGTTATTCACCAAACACTGTGCAGTGCTTTGGATAGCCACATGCTTCATGTTATCAACTGCTGCCAGCATGGTGCTTGGCCTAGGGCACTGGCCTGGGAACTGGGAGGATATGGGTCACATTCCTGACTTTGCCAGTAACCTGCTATGAGACCTTAGGCAAGTCACTCACCCTCAGCAGGGCTGTTTCCCTCCCTCCACGTTAAGCTCTTCAGCCATGTCTAGACAAAAGAAAGTGGATTTTTAAATGCACATTGAATTCTAAGCACAGATAGGGCACATTGTAGTTCTAAAACATGGCAGCTGGTCAAGGGAACCCTGAAGGAAGGGAAGGAGTGAGTAGCCACCACCACATTTCAACATATGATGAACATGTACCATAATCCTAGTGACTTGAAAGGGCTTGGTTTACTCTTTCAGCTGGATCCTCCTCACTGCTCCTGTTGGCTGATGGTGTGTACAGACACAGCCTCCACCACCATTAGGTCTACTGCACTTCTAATTGTGGCTCCTGAAAACCACCCGTTCAACTGTGGGACTTACTGGTAGGAAAAGAGACAGGCTCCCTTTGTGGTGTTCATTTTATTATAAAACCCTTGGTGTGTAGAATCACACACTTCCCCACAGAGTAATCAGAAAAACAGAAAGGTGGCAATCAACTGCTCACTGAAATACAGCAATATTCCCAATGTTCCCTTTCAGGCATGCATCTTTCTATGGGGGTTTACGTGCCCTGCTTGGCTGAGAGGGAACAGCACTAGTAAACCAGCACAGAAAGGAGGTTTCTGTTACCATCACTTGATCAAAGCTCTCACTGATATTTCTAAGAAGCATAAAATGCTGGGGCACCAGGGTGAGGGGCTGAGCCAAGATGGAGAATTGTGGGATGAGGAGATCCAGTCACATGACTAGCATTAGGTAGGCAGTGGTGATGTCACAAGAGCTGCAGAACGGCTCTCACACATGCATTTCTTGAACATTATTATGGTCGTACTGTAGCTGCACCTGTCACTTAATTACAATGCATGTCTTTGCTCCAGATCTGCTGAGAAAGAGTTAAAAAAAAAAACAACCCAGAGAAAGCTACCCATCACTGGCCACAAGAATTATACAAATCCCTCCCCTGCCAGTACTGAAGTGTTGGTCCAGTCCCTGATCTGGATGGTTGATGGCTGCTGCTCTGAGTACTGTAATTCGAAGTGGGGTTCCTAGTTCTGAGGTACTGACTGCATTTGGCTTGGCTCAGTTCTTCTTGGTCTTGGGGGTATCGTATTTTCTCTTGCTTGAATACCACAGCAGCAGGGGGATTCCAATGGAGGGAAGGGTCATCACCCCAAAAGCGGCCCAGTCGAGCTAGCAGGAGGGGAAAAACAACTATAAGTAGAGTTGAGAGGCTCAAGCTGAGCTCCATCCTCATCCCTGAGCTCTCCCACCTCAGTGTTTTGAGCCAAACCTTACAACACAAATTCACTTCTAGGAATAAGCCTAACACTATGAGGAGTTTTATTTTCACTCTTCTTGTAAGGTTTTTCAGAAGTTGTTCTCCCTCACCCCACCCCCAAGCAAAAAACAACAACAACAACAAAAAAACCCCACAAACAAAACAAAAAATACATACATAAATAAAATTAAACAAACTTTGGATCCACCATGGAAATTTCCCAGGTGGCTTTTAATTTACTGTCTGGGCTTCTGCTTTCACAGAACACATAGAAAGGTCAATGCTGAGTTGAACTGTTCAATCATTTGGAGAAAATGGATTATTGATTCAATGGTACTTACAAAGTGTGGGGAAAACCTCCTGTCAAACTCTCTCTGAGCCAGGATTCCTCCCTGCCCAGGGGCACTAGTGTAGCCAACCTGAAATGGAAAAAGAAATAGCATTTGTCCACTGTTCCTGGCATTATAGGTGCTCCGAGGCCAGTACTCTATGAAACAAAGGATAAACTTATCTGTATTTGTTGTGTCTAGGAAAGCCTGCTGTGCATCTTCACTGAAAGGTCACGTTCATAAGAAAGACAGTAGCCACTTACCACAACTGACCCTCCCTCCTGCGCCAGGTAAGTGATGGTAGCAGAGGTGAAGTTGAAGTAGCCAGCTTTGAGAGGCCTCAGGACCACAGTGTGAGACACATTGCTGGCTCTGAATAGCAGATGATTAAGGATACAAATTGCACTTTGTCCAGGGGGCAGGGAGATAAAGTTCAGAACACATGGGGTGAGGGAGGAGTCTAACCAGTAGGTGTGAAATCATAAAACACCCATGATTATAGACCCTTACAGTGGCAGCTCATCTATTCCTCCATCCCTCGCAGATAAATGGAGTTCCAAGAATTTAATGTACAAAGGTGTGTGTTGTATGAACTGAGAAATTGATCTTATTTGCAAAGGTATTACTAAGAGATCCCGGGGCCCTTTCCAAGCAACGTTCCCTCTAATTACTCGTAGACTGTGTGCGCAAAAACATTTCTTTGTGAGCACCAATATTAGTACTACTGAATTTTTTGTGCACACTTTATTTTGTTGTGTGCGCAGGTTTCATGACCTGTGCACGCGCGCACACACGCACACAGCTTAGAGGGAACAGTGTTTCCAAGGTAACATGGGTTTGCCCTCAGCACCTTAGCCAGAATTCAGGTGTGTCTGCCATTTCAGGGATGATGTATGGAGTTGGAAGTACTTGGGAATCATAGAAGGTAAGGGGGAAGCCAGTTAGAGAACCAGACATGGTGAGAAATGAGATTGTTTCAAACTACAAAAAGATACGGTGCAATCCTGTCCCACTTGACGTTGAGCATTCCAGAGACAATACCAAAATCTTCCGGTGGGAAAGAGTCGTCCGACAACTCCACATCCAAAGCAGCACTAAACACAACAGAACCACAAGGTGCGTGTTAGCTCGAGTCCTACTAAAGAGGAAATTTCAGAGCCAGCTGCTAAACCGCCAGCAGGACTGGGCTGGACTGCAAAATGCACAAAGATAAGTGTAGGAGAAGGAAGACCATGTGGCAAAGAGAAATGGCTGCCCAGGCTGAACCTAGGGCACAGGAGACAGATTAAATGGAAAGAGTTGAGAAGAGCAGTAAAGTGGAGGACAAGGAAGTGGCTAAGGAAGATCTAAGTACACGAGGAGGGGACCACCACACTGGGGACACAAGTGACAGGAAGGAAGGTGATTTTTAACTGCAGTGTCTTGGACACTGGTGGACTGGAGATACAGTCAAAGACGGAAGTGATGAAGGCAGGGACCAGGGCTGAAACAGAATGTACAATGCGATCAGAGAGGGCCCAACCTTGGTAAGATGTGAGTGTCAAGGAAAGAGGACATTAAGACAGAGAGATGCAAAAGTGTCAAAAATGGCATCACAATATTCAATAAATGCTGACTGGCATTCCTTACAGACCAGCATCCACTGAGATCCTTTCAGAGCCCCCAGAATCACAGTCCCCCCTCATTCTGACCCCCCCCCCATCCCTGCATGCTTTAGTCCCACGAAACCTCATGTCATGTCCCTTCCTGAGTGGGCCTGATGGGGGGCATGGGAGCTCAGCCTTAGTTCTACTGAAGTCAACAATCCTATAGACTCCTGCAAGAATAGACAGTTAACAGTGGTAGCTCAAAACCTTAAAGGACCCCAGTTGACCCTTCTGAGCTTATAATAAATCTATGAATACAAAAAGATTTGTCTCCTCCATAAACTCCGGTCCACAGAGTGCCCCTTCCTCCAGGTCACCCAGAAATAAAGGAGAAGTCTGAGAACCATTTTTATTCTAGATGTCTCCCCACACCACGAGTTAGTCAAATACACACCACAGAGACACACTCCTAACACCTGTCCCTGCTCTTCTCAGGGACAGACACCTGACAGGTACCAAGAGCAAAGACAAGACTTACCTGGAGCCAACATTGTAGATGTTGTACTGCAGAGTCAGGTCCTTGCCCTCCACCGCATACCTATTTAACAGAGATTTAGAGGCTAGCAGCCTGGCCCCCTCCTCACTGTGCGCAACAGACAGCAGGGCAAACACAGCAAGAGCAAACAGCTTCATCTGGAAGGGGAAACATTTACTGTTAACACTAGAACTTTCAAAGAGGAAAAATTAGAGATGGTTGCCTTCTGGAGGGGGCTGTATCAAACACGAGAACAGATACACACACGCAATGTATTATATAGCATAGACACCCATGTGGTTTAGGATATCGTACATGAAAGCATCAAACCATGGAGGAGGAAGGGAAGAGTCCCATTTCGTATAGCTCCATCGCAGTTACACTTGCGGTATTTTGGACACATCTCTACCAGAACTAGACAACTGGAGAGCAGTGTCTGACACAGGTTTTCTTCTTCCGTAACTGGTCTCAGAATGGCTGGTATAGTTAATAAAGAGATGGGTTGAGTGGGGCAATATACTTTATTGGGCCACCCTCTGCTGGTGAAAGAGACAAGCTTTCAAGCTAAACAGATCTCTTCTGAAGTAGATCAAAAGTGTGCTTCTTTCACCAACAGAAGTTGGTCCAATAAAAGGTATTACTTCGCTCCCCCCTCCCCGCCCCATCACTGACATCCCCAGACCAACACAGCTGCGACAACTCTGCACACAATGCTAGTATATTTATCATTATGTAACATCATTAAAGGCACTGAGAGCATTCAAACACTTGTTTCATAAAGAGAAGCTTCTGCAAACATCTAAGACCAAAGAAAACATTTCTTCTCATTCTCATTTTAAATCCAGTGGAAACACTTTAACATAAATCCCCCAAAACACTCCCCAGCACTGTCTGCAAACAAACATGGCACCACTGTGCTAGTACATGAGTCATGTAAGTGACTAGAGATGATTGTGAAAATGGCTAGCCCTGAAGCCCTTTGTTTTCAAGTCATCCATTTAATAATATCAGCTGTTCACAGTACACCAGATATCATTTAAGCCAGGTTAACTTTAGTACCCATTTAAAGAGTCCACGCATTTCATCTTTACTCTTGCAGACACATTCAAAGGTCAGTCCACATCCCATCCTTCCTTCCCAGACCAAAACAGTGAAAGCACTCCACCCCAATGATCTGATTCCTCATTCACTCCACTGACCTCCTACTCCTACCCCTACCCTGGGGGCATGCTGACCCCACCTTCTCTTTTGACAGCCCATAATCAGACCTTGCAGATCTAGCCTGAACCTACAACCTTATAAATGTGTGTCCATGCACTTCTCAGGAAACTGCTGATCCTGATGGTTCTGAAACTTCTAAGCTAGAGAGCCATGGTCTTCCCTGTCCAGAATAAAGTTGAAGTGGGATTTTCTCCCATGACAACTCATGCAATAAATAAATTTGTTCATCTTTAATTATCACAGAACTCCTTTGTTTTACTGTACTAGCCTAACATGGCTGCCCCTTTGGAACTTGCCTAATATAGTGATTCCTAAATGGCAGGCTTAAATCACAAAAGCCTCCCCAGTAGCTTGTAAAGTGGTAATTTAATAACCAAGCAGTGAGGCAGCTGGGTCTGGGAAAGAACTGATCTGTATATTGGGCAACAGCATGAAAAAGCTGCAGAATCAGTGATCTAACTTATGGGAGAATATGCAAAAGAGTCTGCTTAACTGTGCAGCATTTTTACTCCCATCTTCTGCTCAGTCTCTGTACAGAGCATAGTCATTTCTTGTCCACCACCTCCTCCCACAGCCTCACACCAGGGCTTCCTTATGCCCAGTAAAATGAGCAAGGAGTCCAGTGGCACATAAAGACTAACATATTTATCCCATGAGCTCTTGTGGGAGAAAATCCCACTTCGCCAGACACTCTGAAGATGGGGGAATTTACAGAATGGGAGGAAAATAAATGCAAGGAAGCGTAAGTCATGGGAACAGGCCACACTGTAACAGAAAGTCAAAGCAGTTGTTAAGATTCAAACACTGGGAAACAGCACATAGAGGAGGGCAAGATCAAATAATCTATTGCAATGGGAAAAGAATTCACAGTCACAATTTAATCCTGCTTTCCTGCAAATGGTAACACATCAAGACTTCAAACAGAAACTGCAAAATTAGAATTGATATGCAAATCTGTGTGGAAGCAGACTTGAATCAAGCGAGTTCTGTGGCACTTAAAGACTAACATTGATTTATTGCAGGAGTGGCCAAACTTATGGAACTCAAGAGCCACACAAATTGATTATTAAACTTTTGAGAGCTGCACTGAGGCATACAGCCATATGCTTTTACCTAGTCCAAAATTACTAAGTTTAAAATTCATTGCACGCTTTAATTTTACTGTAAAAAGAGGACAAATATTGATCCAACTAATGTCAGACTCTAATAATTACTTAAGGTTACCATGAAAACTAGGCCTACACAGTAAAACTTAGCTGCCGCTCGATGTAGAAGACTGCAGGCTAGTGGAGTTTTTTAAAATCCTGAGCGTGCCGCACTTCTCCCCACCATCCCAATCCCCTCCTACACTCTTAGGCTGGGGCTGCTTTCCTAAATTGATTTGCTGACATTCTTCTGGGAGCCACAATTTTTCATTCAAGAGCCACATGTGGCTCCTGAGCCGCACTTTGGCCACACCTGATTTATTGCATGAGATTTCGTGGGAGAAAATCCCACCTCCTTAGACACTTTAAAAGGAAATTGTGACTATGGATTCCTTTCCCATTACAACAGGTGACTTGACCTTAAGCTCCTCTATGTGCTGCTTGCCAGTGTTTGAATCTTAGCAACTGCTTTGCTATTATAGTATGACTTGATCCTATGTCTTATACTTTTCCGCCTTTACTTTCCTCCAGTTTCCATAAATCCCCCCACCTTCAAAGCATCTGACGAAGTGGGGTTTTCTCCCCTGAAAGCGCATGCGATAAATAAATGTGTTAGCCTTTAAGTGTCACAGGACTCCTTCTCGGTTTCGCTGGACCAGACTGAGGTGGCTGCCCCTTTGGAACTTACCCCCCGTACATCTGCCTCTTCCCATGCCCAGCCCCTGTGGCACACTCAGCTTCTCCCGCCAGCAGCACCAGGGCCCGGCTGCTGCTCAGAGCCACGTGTCTGCATTTCCCTGAGCCCGGCACCACTGGAGCCAGGGCAGGCGGCGAGAGAGGGACGCGCAGCTGGACTAGAGGCGGGCAGGAGCAGGGCTTTCCCAGCTGCCTTTCCTGGGCACCGTGCTGACGTGTCAGGGGTCTCCCCGGGCCCCCCAATCCCGCCCTCCGCAGACCCCGCGCCCCCAGCTCCCCCCACGTGGATGCCCACCACTCCCCCTCCCCCGGGCCGCTCTCCCGCCACGATTAACTCCGCCCCCCAGGCCCCCTGCCCGCGCGCACGCCGACCCCGCACCTCTCCGGCCCTGCGCAGCTGGCGGCCCCCAGACCGGAAGCCAGCGTCAGCAGTTGCGAGCGCCCGAGAACTCTCCGCCCCCGAGGCATGCTGGGAAGTGTAGTCCGCGCGCCGCCTTAGCGCAGCCGCAGAGGAGACGGAGAGGAGTGACTAATGCGCCTGCGCACAAGCCGCATGGTTTTCTTGCGAGCGTTGCGCGCCTTTTTGTTCGCGGCGTGTCCTCACCTAGCCGGGCTCTGCCAGCGGGCTGTGGTGTGCCATGGGCGCAGGGGTCACAGCCTAAAGGACTTTCAAAGAGGGTCCCTGGGCTAGCCCGCTCTCTGTGGCAAGGCTGCACCTTGGGGGGCTTGACCCCTTGAATTTTAGAGGGCGCCAAACCGGTGGCAGCTGCAGTCCCTGCCTCAGCCCGAAGGCACGTGCTGCTGGGCACCAGGTTGGGGCTGGGTAGGGTTACCAAATAGCAAAGCATGGAAGGGAGGACAGGGAAGTAGGAAAAGGAGAAAACTGTGAGAAAACGTAGTATTAATGGAATATTTTCTGTTTTTAGGGGGCACTGGAATGCTTCCCTGTAAAAATAGGGTGTTCCAGCATACCTTCACCTCTAAGTAAAGAGACAAAATGTATTTTAAGAATGTCTGCTGGATGGAGAGCATGAAGGTAAAAAGGAAGACATGTCCTCCTTTTGCCTGACATCTGGTAACCCTAGGGCTGGGGGACTTTAAAAGTGCCTGCCCTGTCCCCGAGCATGCGCAGAGGCATATAGGGGAGGGGGGCTGTGGCTAGTGGCCACAAGATAGCAGCTGCAGCCCAAGAACTGGTGCAGCAGCCAGGTAGAGGGGAAGGTGTCCTGGGGTGGTCTGGGACTGGGACAGACGGTGGGCAGGTTAGGCTGGGAAGGAATCAGGGCTTGGCTGGCCAGCTTGGGGTAGGGGGACTGCAATGAGAGAGCTGACAGGAAGAAGGGGACGGATCCAGCTACCTGCTGCCAAGGAGGGCACATTTTGGGCTGCTCGCCTCAAGTGCCAAAATGTCTAATACAGGCATTGCTCTGTGAATCTTTGGGGCAGCCCCTCTGGGGCTGTAAACCTAACTATAAAGGGTCGACTTAAGGGGCAAGGCAGTGTGGCACTGGCTTGGGGCACCGGTGCCAAATTTGAAAGCATTATACAAAATGCTACAAAAGCGGAAGGTCTTTAACACATAGCTTAAAAGCGGACTGTGTGGGATGCAGGAGACAGCTTGAGATCTCGAGAACAGCTGAGGTTGAGTCAAAATGTGGTAACCACCAGCACTTGAAATTGGGTGGAAGATGTGAGTAAATATGATTCAATATTAATGCCATATCATCATAGGTGAGCCAATTTTAGTTGGCCTTCTAATAGTGCCTACGCTGGGGTGTTTTGAGTTGAATGCAAGTTAGTGGCAGGAAGAGTGACTTTCTATGGTGTTTCCTAGAGAAGATCATGCTTCTATATTAATTTCTGTGTCACTTTTCTCCCTTTTACTACAGGAAAAAAAAAAGTTAATAGCTGTTGTATAGCATGTAGCTATAGAGAAGTAAGTAAGTATGGTTGACAGTAGCCCAGAAAGACTTTGGGTAGGAACAATGGAGAAGCAGGAGGCACATGAGAGTTCCTAGTTTAAAAAATTTATTCTATCTAGCAATAAAAAAAAAAAATTGTATTTAGCACTGTCATCATCTTAGCAAAAGCATAAAGCATGCTAAAAAAAACCCTTATATTTTTGTTTTCCTAAACTGTATATATATTAAACATTGCAGAATTCTATTGTGCAAACAGAAGGTTCAATTTAATAACTATTTATATTTACTTTTATTTGTTCTCCTCCTAGTAATGGATAAAAAACAGAAACCATCTGGTGCCGAATATCAGAAGAGAAAAGCTCAACCAGAGTTGTCTTTGGCAAAACAAAGAAACAGTCTGAAAAGTTTTTTTTTTAGAAAGCACCTAAAGCAGAATCATTTACTGGTCAACCAGCTGTTAATTTAAATGTGGACATAAGTGGCAATGAAAACAGTCTAGAAAGACCAACTATTGAATGTGAAATAGCTATCGAGAATATCGCCATTGAAAACAATTCAGATGGGAGCAGTGATGCAGCTGGCCAGGATTCTGCTCAGCAAATGCCAAATTATTCTGATATTGATAAATCGCCTGAAAATACACAATCCATAATCGACATATTGGTGAAAATTGGCCCCGCGCAAATAATAGATTGAGTTTCCCGAAACCACCCAAGCTGGTAGAAACAAAATTTAATGCAGCAAGCTATTATTGAACGCTTCCAAATGGAGAAAAGTACAATTGCAATTGGCTTGTGTATTTGAAATCTAAAGATGCCATGTTTTGCTTCTGTTGAAAACTTTTCAAAAAAAATATTCACATTGAATCATGAAGGCTTTAATGAATGGAAAAACGTAACTATTAAATTAAGGATACTTGAAACAAGTGTTGAGCACTTGAGTCGTTTTAGAACGTGGAACAATTTGATCAAATGATTGAATTACAGTTTGATATTAGATTGAATTCAGCAGAGGCAATTTGACAAAAATACTAAGCATTGAAAATGCATTCTAGGACATCTTTTTTCCAGGGGCGTTGCTAGCACTGGGCACACGGGGCTTGTGCCCTGAATCACAGTGCCAGTGCCCCAACTCCTGGCGCTCAGCCCCTGCCTCTTCTGGTCTCCAGCGGGGGATCCGGGACCTGGCCCTGCGGTGGCTGCAGCCTCTTCTGGCCCTGTCCTAGGCCAGGCCACCCACCATGGCGGCTGACGCTCCCTGCCCTGTCCCTGGCCAGGGATCCGGGGCCATGCTGGTGGCAGCAGGTGCCCGAAGCCTGGTTGGCCTGAGCGCAGAATCGGGGGAGGGGCTGGGGCCCATGACCCGGGTCTTTCCCCGGGGCAGCAATGCCCCTGCTTTTTTCTATGATAAAATTACGTGGTTCTCTAAATATTGCCATGTGAGGAAATTCAGATCAATTATACGAGGACGACAACGTAAATTTGAAAATCGTGGAACTACTTGCACAGTTTGATCCCGTAATGAAAGAACACATAAGAAGAATAAAAAACAAACCTACCACCACTACTTGGGAGAAAAAACATAGAAAATGAAATTATTCAAATATTTAATAAAGCCGTTAAAGGAAAAATTATAAAGCAATTGAAGGCTGGCAAGTATTCTCTAATTGCCAACTGCACTCTAGACCTTTCTCATACTGAACAGATGACATTGATTGCATGTTTTAGTGTCTGTTTTGCTGACTTCTGATAAGGATGGAAATTATGTGAAAATTATGAGCATTTTTTGGGATTCATTGATGTCGACAATAGTACGGGTATGGGAATGACTGAAAAAATTCTTGAAATTTTACAAGAATATGGACTATCATTGTTTGATTTAAGAGGACAGGGATACGCCAACGAGTCAGATATGCGAGGCGAACAGTGGAGTTTAAAGCCGAATATTAACATTAAATCTGCAAACGTTTTTTGTTCCCTGTTCCTCGCATTCATTAAATTTGATGGTCAACGATGCAGCAGGGTGTTGCAAAGAAGCTGTGACTTTATTCAATATTGTGCAACACCGTTACCTTTTTTTCTCATCATCTCCACAGTCGGACACATTTAGTTTGCATCTGAAGGATTTGATGCTGAAGGGACTTTGCGAAACCAGATGGGCCGGTTGCATAGAAGCATTGAAACTGATCAGATATCAACTTAAGGAAATCATACAGGCACTAAATAGCTTGTTGAGTGAGCAAACAAATGTAACAACCCAAACGATTGCAAGAAACAGGTTGGAAGCAAGTGCTCTGTTAGGAAAAAAATCAAAAGTTTCAAATTTGCTGCCTTATTTTTTGGTATGATATTCTAAGTCAAATAAACATCACAAGCAAAACTCTTCAAGGTGTCAATTCAAATATGTCTCAAGCTCTCTCTCTGATCTCAAAAATCAATCAAATATCTTCAAAATTACAGAACAGATAATAAATTTAAATACATTTTAGATGATGCAAAAAAGTTGGCAATGGAATTGGAAATTGAGCCAGATTTTGAGTGCACAAGAAAGGTTTGATTATGAACACGTAGATGAAGCGATAGACAACGGTGTCCAAAATGTTAAGGTCCACTTTTTCAGTAATATTTTAGACAATGCAATCCAGTCATCAGAAGACAGTTTTGAGTTGATCATAAAGCATAATAATCAGTTCCAATTCATATACAATTTGAATCATGCTACAAGAATAAGTGATGATGAGTTATGTAAAAACTGTATGGACTTAGAAATTCTGCTTGCAGATGGTGGTCAGAAAGACATCTCTAGCATTGATTTGTATGATGAATTCAAATATTTATGAAACCATCTTGAAGAAGTTGAAGACACTTATTCTCCAGTGAAAATGTTAGAATTGACATGCTCAAACAATTTGATGGCATTGTCGCCAAATCTTTGTGGCGCTGAGAATTTTTCTAATGTTGCCAGTGTCAGTGCCCAGTGCAGAATGGGACTTCTTGAAATCAAAATTATTAAAAGCATACCTCTGTACAACAATGACACAAGATTGATTGGAGGGGTTGGCAGCTTTGTCAATTGAACATGCCATCACCAAGGACTTAAATCAAGATGAAATGATACAACAAATTTACAGCTATTAAAGCTCCAAAAGTTATTTTTTAAACCAAAATTTTAGTAAGTATGTACGTGATAAATGTTACTTAACTAAATTTAAATTCATCAATATTTTTTATTTTCATGTTTAGATTAAAAGAATGAATTGATCTTGGTATTTGAATTTTAGGTTGTAAATACAATTTGGAAAACCTTTTTCAGCTTACATGAATGAGATGGGGGTGCGAAAGTGAATGTTGGGGCGCCACAACCCTTTGAGCCAGTCCTGGTCCCTTTCTTTCTTTTCCACAGCTGCTTTGCTTATCTCTGGCTCCTCTGGTCTTCCTAGTAGTTTCTTCTTAGCTATCCATCAGCCATGGTTTGTTCTTTCATTCTCATTCATCTTTCATTCTTTCTTTCTCATTCATCCATTAATCATTCTTTTCTTTCTCACCTTTCTTGTTTTTCCTTCCCAGTTGTAAGTTTCTCTCTGTGCTTCTTTGCATTCTCTTTTCATACTGAATTCATGGTATCAGTTTAGAAGCAAGATATAATTTAATCAGGGTAACACCTTAGCGTGGTTGCACTCGTATAACAGTGGGAAGGTGTTTATATTGGTAGAGATGTAGAGGCCCAATCCTGGAAACACTTATCATAACTTTACTGCTACAAGTCATGTGGCAAGTGCATAAATGTTTGCTGGATCAGGGCCTACAGAGTAGAGCATGTTGAAATTTTCCCCTAAAACTAGTTTTTGGTGTAAAATTGGACTTCTAATTTGATTTTTTTTTTTGCACATACTGTGCTTCCTGGGGGCTTGGGGGAGTTCAACTTTTTTTTTTGGAAAAAGATGAAAATGTTTGGGCCACCCTACTGAGTGTATGTTCTAATTATTAGGAACATAGATCAGACAGGATCTGTCTAGTCCAGCATCTGTCTTCAACAGTGGCCAGCCCTATCTGGAAGAGGCAAGAAACTGCAGTGATGATGAGATATCCACAGCAATTGTTTTCTTCTGCTCCGCTTTTCACCGGCTCTCCCAATCCCCAGGGTGGGGAGGGAGGAATGGTGTGGGCCCCATGGGGCCCCCCAAAGTGTGGGGCCCTGGGCAGCTGCCCCTCTTGCTGTACCCTAAGGATGGCCCTGGCACTTAAAGACTAACAAATTTATTTATCGCATGAGCTTTTGTGAAAGAAAATCCCACTTTATCAGATACTTTGAAGCTTCAAAGTATCTGATGAAATGGGATTTTTCTCCCACAAAAGCTCATGCAATAAATAAACTTGTTAGTCTTTAAAAGTCCCACAGGACTCCTTGTTTGTTTTACAGGTACTTGCGAGCTCTGAGGATCTGGTTCTTAGTCTAAGAAGCTAAGCTTGGAGTCAGGACTTTTTGAATTATAGTCCCATCTCTACCAGTAATTCATTGTGTGATCTTGGGACAAGTCACTTCAATCCATTGTATTGTGAGGATACAGTCCACTACTGTTCTAACCAGGATCTGGATTATGCCGATTCAGCCTGGTGCTTTAGCTTCCCCAGAAGGATGCACAAGAACAGGGGCCCCCTAAGTAAGCCTGCAGGCTCAGTCTGGGGAGTGAGCTAATGCACAAATAGTGTGCAAGTCAGAAAATACTTTGCTCCTGCTTGGTTAACATTTTCCCACACAGAGTTAGTTAACTTACAACTGAATCAAACAATGAAAATAAGAGGCCAGCCCATCCAAAGCAACTACTACTCCTCTCTAATACCCTGCTACCCACCTCAGGTGCTGTATTGCAGCAAAGAGCCTCCTTGATGAAATTCAGGAGATGTCACAACTACTATTTTTCAGATACATGGGAAACACCTCAACAGACAACCAATCTGGACTATTTTACGGACCTTCTCTATGGCACATGCAGCCACAGTGCTGTGAGCAGAACAGAAATGAGCTGCTAGATCTGTAAGAAACTCCTTGCTTATCACTCAGCCTGACAAGAGACTTTTTGAGATCAAGCTTCCACACTATTTCTGGTGCAAGCTCCACCATTTCAGAGGTGGAGTGGTCAGGAATGCAGCAAAGGAAGGACCACAGCTGGGGACTAAGGTACAGCTCTCTGTGTGACTGGGGTGTGGTTGAAGATCTCACATGCCAGTGGAACCTCTGCTCATCACCTGCCAATCTATCAGCAAGACTCCACACTGCAGACGTGAGGCTGCTGAATGGCTAAAACGTGATGCCTACCAAAGCTCTGTTGACACTTTTTTGATTTACACCCCTCTGTTTTCTCTTTCTATTTTGAACTTCTGCCCATATTTATTGTACCACTTGCATGTTCACTAATAGTAATTGGTAGTAATAGTTATTAATGTTTACTGGAGCTCTGAGATCTTTGGATAAAAGTCACCAGTTAGTCTTAATGAAGGCATTAGATTGAAAGCAAGGCAAAGGTCATACCTTTCTTATGATCTCTTCCCTGGTTATCTCCATGGTAGGTATCTGCTGCTGCTGGGTATTCTCTATAGTTCTGCTTTCAGGAAACCAAGGGAGTAAAGGGGTGGGGGTCTTGGCTGATCTCAATTAGTGATGATCACATAGAGCAGAAATCAAATGACCAGGGTGACTCTGAGAAGCTTGTTGAGGAGGTGGCGTAGCATGCCTGGTCTGCCCAACTCATCAAGGTCAGGAGATGGCCTGCCAGTTGCATGTCAGAGATTCTTTGGAAACTGACGCAGGGAGAGAAAAGCAGAATGCCAGATCAAGATTAAATTCCATGAACAAATGTGGAATAAGGTTACGTGAGACATTTCTTCCCCTTCCGTATGATGTGAAGCCTAAAATGATGCTTAAGTTATGGGAAACTTCTTAACTGTAGATCAAATGCCAAGAAGTGCTAAGTTATAGGACACCTTTTAATTGTAGCCCAGAGCCAAGAAATGTCATCAGCACCAGTTCAGCTTCAGTAGCTTGCTCAATACAGATTTCTTATTAGAATGGAGGATCAATCAATTACAAGGCATATCTACCAAGCAGTGCTGCTAGATAGCTGGTGATGTGATCACTAAGAGCTTCAGTGGTGTGATAAAATTGCCAGTGGGGGACACAGACTGAACTTCTAGTTGGATCCAATTTTAAGGACTTAGCTAGAGATTTATCTAGGTAGCAGTTGATCTGCAAGGAAATGATGTCCCTTTGGGATTTGCCTTGATGCTGAACATCACGAGTCCTGACATGGCAGGTTATAAGACATGTCCAGTACACAACAGATTTCACATATTTGTTGAGGTTCCTGCTGCCTCCAACAGATTAGGAAACCCACAACACATTAACCTCCCTCCCAACCCAGAGAATTTTAATTATGCTTCAGTAAATACTCATCAGCCTGGTCCCTCCCAGCTTAAAAGAGCCAAATTCTGCCAACTTTACACTCACTGGTTCTGCTGTTGCCTCTAGATGGAGATGCAAGACTGCTGGAGGCTCATACCACATACCCTGGTGATCCTTCATCAGACTCATCATGGCTTTGTGGTTGTAACAGTCATCCTTGTCCTCCCAGGATCCCCTTTCTTACTGCATCCTTGGGAGTGAAGAAGGGAGAGGCAACTTCTCCCATTAACTGCCTTTCCTAATAGCCCTTGAACCACAGGCTCCAATGTTCCACTGCACCTGCCCCTGCTGCTCCAGGCCAGAAAAAAATAATTTGGCTGTTACCATCAGGGAAATATCTTGTACTGGCTGCAATCAAGATGATTTAGCTGGTCTCATGGGCCTTTTACACCTTTTGAGACCAAGCCAGGGTACCTTCCACTCCCACTGGCTTTGTCTACCCTGGAGGATTAAGTCAACTTACCGAGGCTTAAGTCGATTTAAGCAACTCCAGGGCCACATTTGATGTTCATTAAGTCAACCTAAGCAGTTGCTTAAGTCAACTTAATAACTCACCCTTAAAGTCCACTTTAAGGGTTAAATTGACTTAACAAAATGTGGCCATGGCAGTCGACTTAATAAAGTCAAGGCAGGAGGGCCATTTAAGAGGACTTTATAGAGTTGACTTAAGCCAGGGAACCTACTTAAAGTCAACTTTAAATGTATTCCCCTGCTTAAGTCAACATTATAATGTTGACTTAAACAAATGGGGCCTCTCTAAGTCGACTTAAAGTTGACCTTATTAAGTTGACTTACCTGAGCTCTCTAGTGTAGACATAGCCACTGAGGGTCCAAGCCATCAGCATCTCCGTTTGGAAATCTTAAACATAGTGTGCAGACCCCAAGGGATCTATGGACCACCTGTTGAAAACCACTGCGTTAGATTTTGCAGTGAGGAGGTAAGGGGTGACCCCATATATTTACATTTGAGAATCCCAAGGACTTAGATTCTGCACTGTGACGGGGAATTTTGCATGGTAGGAGAGGAGATATTTATCTCATTTAATTTATTGTCCCTTATTATACTCTGAATTGAGCCTTTGTCCAAAATTATATGAAGTTGTTAATGCCTCCTCCTGAAGAGGTGATGTGACCCCTATTTTTACCCAGTTGGGGGGGAGGCTGCCCATGTGGGGATTCCCCTCTAAAACCCCAATTAAGGGGCTGCAGTGAGCTCCTGAGGGACGAGGGGGTGGGAATTGGAGTACCAATGATCTAGCATGCTTGCGGTGTTTAGAAATAATTTTCTTCACAATCTTATTCTGTGTTCTGCATTGTGGTGCTACTCATGTTCTGTCCTATAAAAGGCTCCAGTCTGCCAGGCCAGCAAAGATTTGTAAAGGTTAAGTTCACTTATGGACAACTTCCTGTGATTTGCATTTTAGAAACTCTATAAAGTTCACAGATCCACTCTTCCCTTTGTCTGTGAGTGATGTGCATACATTAACCCAGACAAATTTTACCAATTACATGGCTGAAGGCTGCTGCAGCAGGGACCAACTGTCCAACAGCTCAAGTTTACACCATCTCCCCTCCTTGGGTACAAGAGCTGTCTCCTGAGAGGCTACTTCTGGCAAAAACACCCTCCATCCACAGCCCTCCATGTATCACTGGCTCTGTGTGTCATTCCATCCATCTGAGGGGAAGCACCTAATGCTCTATGGTCTCTTAATATCTCTCCCTTTGTTATTTGGTTCATGTGTTCTATGGGTCTGTTGAGGTACCTTTTGCATGTAACAGAACCCCAGCTGTGTTGATAGCTATCTAAGGTACTTACCTGGCCCCCATCACTACTGTATCTGAGCATCTCACAGTTCTTAATGTATTTCTTCTTTCACCTCCTGTTAGGCAGGGAAATGCTATTATCCCCATTTCATGGATAGGGAAACTGAGGCACAGACAAAGGACACGTTATGCAGCAGAGCTAGTAATAGATGCCATAACTCAGGCCCCTCTTCACTAGACCACATTACTTCTGCTTGTGTTTGAAACCAATTCTTAAACAGAGTCCTTGTGGGGTTCAAAGCTCAGTGCAGAACAAGCATGTGCAGCCAGAGTTCTGAGCAGCAGCAGCCCTCCCTGGTCACTTCACAGTAGATCATTAGATGGGGAAAGTAGAAGCTCAATGTTCCTCCTTTTTCAACCTGTTGAGGATGGTGCTGCCTTAAGGGAAGGGAACAGCTACTTGTGTGTGTTTCCTTTTTCTATGGACTTTATATTTTTATATTTAATAAAAATCAAATCTCTCAGGTGGTAAGTACATTGTGTTTGTCTTTATCACAGGAACCTGCCAGCATTGCTAACCGGAGTTGAGCTGGCTGGAAGAGGTGAAGGGGTTTTGCCCACTCACTGGGGCAGTGTGCTGCTTACTTTCACTATGGTGAGATACGAGGGTGCTCAGCACCTTTGAAAAGCATGCCTTTGTTCTCCTCTGATATCTAAATGTCCCAGGAGATAAGTGAAGAGGAGTCTCATTAACACTGGAATCCACTAATAAAAGCTGCTATCTAGCTGCAATGCAGTGACTAGATGCTTGTACAGGCATGGGGCCTTATTCTCTAGTGTCCTGCACCTCATGTATTTATTCACACCAGTGCCAAGCAGGTGTGACATGCTCATCTCATAGTTTTACACTCCCACTTCACGGGTATGAATGACTACACATGAAGCAGGAGAACTAGCCCTCCTGCCTCCATGCATCATGTGCACAATCAAGGCAAAACAAGGAGTCCCATGGCACTTTTAAAGACTAACACATTTATTTATTGCATGAGCTTTCATGGGAGAAAATCCCACTTCGTCAGATGCTTGAAAGCTCATGCAATAAATAAATATGTTAGTCTTTAAAAGTGCACCAGGTTTTGTTCTTTGTTTTGCTGAACCAGACTAACATGGCTGCCCCTTCGAAACAATCAAGGCAAAAGCAGATTTTGCTGATAACAGAGCACACCATCATGACTGGTTTCAAATAGGGAAATGAGTTAGGGAGAGATGGTGAGCCTGACTGTCAGTCACACCCAGCGCCCTTTACGTTGGGCTGGTAGCACAGAGGGACCTTAAAACGAGCAGAACCCAAGAATCCTCTTGTAAGGGGACTGATAGCCCCTTACTGAGACTGAATGGGCCTGTTGATTGGCCACTCCCACCTGGAAGCAGGACTCTGAAACAGCCAGCCCCAGGGCCAGTGGGAGAGGCCAGTGTCCCAGGATGGCCTGATTGATTGAGAGTGCTCCCCCACCCCTGAGCTGAAATTACAGGCTGGACATGCCTGGGCAAGCCAGTGTGTGAGTGTGTGGGGGGCCTAGCTAAGGAGGAAGCACTAAGCAGCCAGCAGCTGGGAGCCAGAGGACCCAGGAAGGGAGGCCAGGCTGAGTTGATTTCTGCAGAGCAGACCCACAGCAGCTGGACCAGCAGAGAGCCAAGCAGAGCTGGAGCTGGAGTTGTCTGGAGCTGGGTGCCAGAGGCCAGAGAAGGAGCCAAGGGACTGAGCTGACCTGTGCAGATGGCAGGAGGACCAGAGGAGCCCAAGGAGCGCCCCAGAGAGCCACACAGAGCCCGAGCAGCAGCTGGGAGCCAGAGCTGTAGCCATCTGGACCTGGGTGTGGTGAGCAGCTGGGGAACAGTGAAGGGGGGCTGATGCTGGGAAGAAGGGCCGTGTCCCTGGAGCTTGGGGACGTTTGGCCACAGCAAGAGCCTGCATCTGAACCCCTGGATCATCCAGTCGTAGCCAGGCCTGGGGAGAGGGCTTGCAATGTGGAGAACAGACTGTGAGACTGTTCCTCAGGCCCCAGAGACTCTGTTTGTACTGCCCCCACAGCAGATGGTGGCACTGGGGGTTTATTGTTCACCTTTTTCTGCTTTTTTCTATTTTCTTATTGGGTTATTCTTTTTATTTCGGTATGCTTAAATAAATTGTATATAGTGTACGTACCAACTGGTGGGCCAGAAGAGTGGCCAGTGTGGTCAGCACCCCAGAGTGGGGACACCATAGCCCTGTCCTGAGAGAACACGATAAGAGTGGGGGGTCAAGCCTCCAGAAATTCTGGGGCCCAGCCTTGTCGGGGTTACAGAGACTCCTCCAAACGGAAGATTGGGAGGTGAGCCTTTGAGGTCAGGCAGGCCTTGGGGTAAAGGAAGTGGGAGCAGGGACTCAGATCCTTTTGCTATCCACCTTCACCGGGGTGGTATACAAAGTCTGGGAAGTTCCCCACAAGAGTGGGTCCATCCCCCCGCTTACACTCTCTGTGCAGGGGCCTCCCCAGCTGGGGTGGAACTTGCAATGAGGGTTCTGTATCCATCCTGCTCCCCATCTCGAGTGGAGGAGGTGTAGTTGGAACATACTGCAAGGGCAATGGGAAACGGAACAAGGGCTGTTCTAATTTACCTTAGAAGTCTGGTAAGCCACCAGAACATAGAGAGGTACAGGGGTTTTAAGTCACTTTAATGCCTAGCCCTAAGGATGCGGGGAGAGTAACCAGAAACCGGGCCCAAAAAGTATTTACAATAGTTTGGAAGTAAAACACCACCTCTCGTGTGGTTGCCCCCTCAGTTGTCATGGTAACACAAACCCCAATTCTATAGCTATTCAGTTGATTAGCAGGCAGCAGACTGAACACAAAGGAAGTGAGGCCACAGGGATGAGAGTACTGGAAACAAAGTTAGACACCAACTCATGGAGGTGTTAGGTGGGGGAGGAGGCCGAGCTTTGTACGCCTTTCTGGTCTCTCTGCTCTTTCCCCTGCTTCTCATGGCTAGCTAGAAGCAAGTTCATAGATTCCTTCAAGCCTTCCAGTATGCTCAGTTGTGCCTGAGCAATCTGGGTTTGGATCTGGATGTTGTTGTGCATGCACTCCAGGAGGCCATAGCATTCCTGTGGCTGATGATCAGGGGCTGGAGAAAAAAGGGATAGAGTTTGTCTTCCTTTTCTCAAATGCTAAGGGATTCTTAATTTTATTAAAATTTAGCCTTTTTAGGGAGACTTGCACTGCTACGTGCTTTGCCATAGTCTAGTGCACAAGGTATTTTCTCCATTTTACAAACAGAAACTGAGGCACCAACCAGAAAAATGATTCACTGAAGATCAAACAAAGCTGGGAGTAGACACCTGGGAGTCTTGGACTCCTGCTTTCTTGTTCTAACCCATGCCCCCAACCAGAACCAGGATAGACTCCAGAAGTCCTGATTCCTATTCCCCTACTCCTAAACTCTAGAGCAGTGGTTCCCAATCTTTTCTCTGCTGTTGCACACCTTGATATCTTCAAATTTTTCAAGGCACACCATCATTAAAAAAAACTAACGAATATTCAAATTAGCTTAAAATAACATGAATATTCATGAACCATGGCACAGAGTTTTGGAAATCCTGCTATGTGGAGTGGTAGGGGTAGCAAAGCAGGGCTGGCAAGACGGGAGGTCAGGGGCCATGGGGAGTGGCAGGAGTAAGTGTGAGGAGCAGAGCAGGGCAGGGGTGGCAAAAGAGGATAAGGGCAGCCATGTGGGGAACAGCACAAGGGTGGCAAGAGAGGAGAGAGGAAAGGAGAACAAGAGTGGCTTTGTGGGAGGGCAGGGGGGAACCTGGGGAGTGGGAAGGCAAGGCCCGGAAGCACGATGCAGCACCCACTTCCCCCCTCTCCACAGTGGCTCCCTGCCACCCAGGGCAAATCCTCACCCCACTGCGGCCCCCTCTCACCCCAGTGGGTCCCATTCCCCCCTCCCCCAGCCCCCTGCTGCCCATGATGGACCCTCCCATCACTGCAGGGACAGAACTAGCCCTCCAGCCCCCAGCAACACCCCCCCAGCTACCCCCCCCCCAACCCGCACCACACACCCTCTGCTACACACACACACACCCTGGCCCACACAACACCCAGCAGCACTCCCCCCCACCCCCAAGCTGGGCTGTTTGCAGGCTGGCTGACAGGCTGGGAGCTACTTCCCTGCCACAAGCTGCTTCACCGTGCAGGGAGAGATTCACAAACTCCTGGCCTGCCACACCTCTCTGCTGGCTGGGTTAAGGTAGAGCCATGGGAACTCTGCATTCTGGCTGCTTGTGCTATTTTTAGGCCCTCCCCCCCAACTCTGCATTCCAGTGGGTTCCTCTATTTTTAGGGGGACCAAAACGCTGCCAGGATAAAAATAGGGGGCCACGGAACTGTGTTCTGCTGCGTTCCCCCTTACTTTAACTCCTGCCTTTTCCCAGCCCTGCACAGCCAGTGTGGCTGGGCTGAGCACGCAGGGAGCTTTAATTCCAGCTCTCCCGGATTCTCGCAGCACACTTTGGGTGTTGCCATGGCACACTGGTTGGGAACCACTGCTCTAGAGAACGGTCCCTTCCCCAAAGCATGGGCAGTTCCAACACTTACAGAATTGCTTCTGTCCTTTCCACAGCCTTGCAGTTGGGGCGCAGGAGAGACCAGGGCTGGGCCTCCATTGAGAAGTTGGAAGCTCAAGAAAGCTGGGGGAGGGTTTGGCAGGACATAGCTTCTTAAAAGATGAGGCAGGACCTTCTAAGTTATCCTTTCCTGTCAAAAAAGGCTTTACATTTCAAGGATGTTTTTCACGATTGAAATAATAATCCCTGATGCTTACATAGCTTTTTTCATCAGGGGATCTCAGAGTACTCTACAAAGGAGATCCATGTCATTCCCACTGTACAGAGAGGAAACTGAGGTGCAACGTGATTTGCCCAAAGTCACTCAGCAGGTTGATGGAAGAGTCAGGAATGGAACACAGTTCCCCTAAGTTCCAACCCAGCACTCATCTAGATTAATAAATTTAATATGTAGCTTAATGTGGGTTTATTACCTGTACAGTCATTTACAGTTGTCTAAAACAGCACCATTCAGATCTGGTAGAATTTTACAGCAGCTTTGCAATGGTGCAAATTGTAAGAAAAGATGTGAGGCAATGGGAAATCAGGCCTTAGTAGTTATAGCTGCTTTGTAGACATTAACCAGTTAATCCTCACCACATGGAGGAATGAATCCTGATAATTTTACAGAAAGGGAAACTGAGGCATATAGGGGTGATGTGATTTACTGAGGTCACACAGCAAAACTGGATCAGAACCCACGAGTTCTGACCATGCAGTCATAAGTTCTAGCAACTACATCCTACTGCCTCTCACTACCATGGATAAAACACATTTATATAGGGGCTAAAGTAAGGGGGAATGCACCAGGCCCACAAATTTTAGGGGCCAGCTTTTTGGGGCCCCTAAAAATGGAATAATGGGGCAGAACATGGTCCAGTAGTGTTCTGGTGCATTCCCCCTTCCCACACTGGCACAGCCACTTCCCCCCACTGGCTCCGCTCCCGGCCAATCTGGCAACCCCACACCATGCGCTCTCCACTTGCCGCCCCTCGTAGTTGCTGCTCCTGGCCACGCTGCTGCTGCTTGCTCTGCTGCTTGGGGAGAGCCGGAAGGGAAAGCACAAGACACTGTGCTAGCAGCAGGTGGTGGAAGATGTGGTGAGCCAGAGATCAGGAGTGGGAATGGAGGGGTCCGGAGCAGCACAAGTTGCTGGAGCAAAGGGTCAGGATGGGGGGCTGCGGAGACAAGGAGACTGGGTGGGGGCTGGGTAGTGGTGGAGGGGACTATGAAGGGCTGGAGTGGGGACTGGGTGGGGGTCTGGGGAGGAATGGAGGAGTTTTGGGGGCTGGAGTAGGGGTGAGGAATGGAGACAGCTGGGAAGGTGTGGAGAGGGTTGGGGGGTTGAAGGGGGTGGAGTGAAGACAGGGGAGGTGGGGGATTAGGAGGGCTAGAGTGGGGACTTGGGGGCAGGGAGGTTAGGGAATGGGGATGGGGGCTGAGGAGGACATGAGGAATGGGGGTCTGACCCAGGCACGAGTGGACAAAATTGGGGTGATATGGATTTGAGGCTGGGCTTCATTTGTGAGAAAGCTGGTGGGGCTCAAAAATGTCTACCTGGGCTGAGGCCCGCACATGCATGAAGGGGGCCCAGACAATACAGGAAGGGGGCCTGGAGAATAGGAGGGTTCCAGGGCCCATCAAATTATACATATACATACGTACACCATTTTCTTGGTGGTTTTCTGTTTAAGGGGCAAACCAAGATCCCTAGCAGCAATCACCCATGCTCAGAGAGCAGTTCTTGCATTGATGTCTTATCAACATTTTGTAGTCAATATTATGTATTTTTTAAATAATCAGTACCTATGCTAAAATCAACCATTTTCCCCAGCAACCTCTACAGTGAAATATAATTAAAAGTGTATAAGGGTTTGTTCTTGGTGCACCCAGAGATAAAGTAGTATTCTGCTGATGTTAGTGAAAATAATAAACAACTGAACTGTTGCTAGAAACAAAGTACAAATTTCTACCAACCTTGGATAGTAAACACAGACTGCAAGGAAATGTAAATATTAGAGTAAGAATGGCACTAACTGTTTTAGGACCCTGGTAACAGCCAAGGGATACATCACAGCAGTGAGTTGTATTTCCCAAACAGTCCAAGCTGCTTGTGGTATCCCCAGCTTGATGAAGCGATAAAAATATTTAACTCTTCTCTTCCTTTATTTGTACTCGATCTTTGACTAACAGCCATGGGTTAACAAATTTGGTTGGCTGTGATTATTTGATGTCCTTTTGTTAAAAGAATCTAACCTTTAAGAAATAATTATTACAGTAAATAGGTATGAAGTTTGGGGATTTCAGGAGGGAGATACATACGTGGGCATTGAGGCGATCTTCCTGCTGTGTCTGCAAAAGAAACAACTGTTGTTACTCTGAGTTTCTGTAATGCTGGGGTGACGAGGAAGATGAGGAAGAGTTCCTCCACTGCTCTGACATCTCTTCTTTCCAGTGAGCCCTTCAAAACTGAGTGCCTGATTCTTATTGACACTAAACTGCTTTACACTACTCTGTCCATACAAATGGGCATTACTGTGGGCATAACTAATTTAGGAGTGAGAGGTGTAATTGGGATTTAGGGTAAGTGAGAATAATAATAATCCATAGCTATAATCTAATGCTTTTGCATCAGTAGTAGCTCTCAAAGTACTCAACAAAGGATGGCTATAACATTATCCCCATTTTACAGATGAGGAAACAGAGGTGTCAGAAGAGTGACTAGCCTAAGGTCACTCAGCAAGCCTGGCAGAGGCGGGAAGAGAAATTAAGTCATTTCAGTCCTAGACCAGTGCTCTAGTCACTAAACAATACAATCCTATCTGCTTTTCATAAAAGTTAAGGATGTATTCCTATAACATTCTGAGCACCCTTCACTCTCTTCTTAACTCAACACTCTTCAGAATCAGACTCTCACAGAACATTTTGTATGGGCAAATATTTGCCACAATTTTCCCTGCTCTTCTTCTGTTATGCTATGTGTCTGAACCATCCATCTCAGCCCTAGCTGCATTTCAGTGGTTGTGTGTATAGCTCTTCAAAGCATCTGATGAAGTAGGATTTTCTCCCATGAAAGCTCATGCGATAACTAAATCTGTTAGTCTTTAAGTGCCACAAGACTCCTTGCTTTTTTTGCTTTACTAGATTAACATAGCTGCCCCTTTGAAAGGAACACAGAAGAATTCCAATTTGGAAATCGCAATTTGGCCTTTAAATGGTATCTTGTGTCTGAAGTATAAATGCATTCAACATACTTTTCCAGTGTTGTTTTTCTTCTTGAGCATCTGTTTCTGGCTCCATCTGAGGAGGAAAAGAACTGGTGCCTGTGAAGAAAGAACATATTTTGAAGGAAGAAGATTGGAAGGACACAGACTAGAATGTAACTTTCTTCCCCATTGTGTGCGCTAGCTAGAGACACATTCTTTCTTTTTAAAAATATGATGGTTAGAAAGAAAGAAAAAATAGAGCATATAAAGAGATTTGTATTCTTACAAAGCTGGTACTACTTGGAACATTATAGTAGCAGCTACATGGATGATCAATACCATATAAATACTTCAGATGGCTAGCTTAGTCTCTGGGCTTCAAATACATAGACGCTTGGCTCTGAGGTTAAAGGAGAGTCTCCACTAGAGTGTAGCAGTATAGGGCCTCTAGCACAGTTCTTTTCCAAGGCACAGGTTCCAAAGGGGTAGCCCTGTTAGTTTAGTTTAGCAAAACAAACAGTCTGGTGGCACTTTTAAAAACTAACAAATTTATTTATCGCATGCGCTTTCACAGGTGAAAATTCCACTTCATTGTTTCCCCATCTTCAAGCATCTGATGAAGTGGCGTTTTCTCCCATGAAAGGCGCCCAGAGTGGCTTAACAGAGACCTCTGCACTGAGCTGAAACATAAAAAGGAAGCTTACAGGAAGTGGAAGCTAGGACAGATGACTAAGGAGGCATATAAAGACATTGCTCAGGACTGCAGGGATAAAATCAGAAAGGCCAAAGGACAAATGGAGTTGCGGCTAGCAAAGGATGTGAAGGATAACAGGAAGGGGTTCTACAAGTATATCAATAACAAGAAGAGGATCAGGGATGGTGTAGGTCCCTTACTGAATGGGGCAGGCATCCTCGTGACAGAGGATGAGGAAAAAGCTGAAGTGCTCAATGATTTTTTTACTTCAGTTTTCACAGGCAGGATCAGCTCCCAGCCCACTACACTAGGTACGGTAGATTGGAGAGAAGAAGAGAGGCCCTTGGTGACAGAAGGTCAGGTTAGGGACTGCTTAAAGAAGTTGGATGTGCACAAGTCCATGGGTGCGGATGAACTGCATCCAAAGATGCTGAGGGAGCGGGTTGATGAGATAGCAGTACCGTTGGCCATTATCTTTGAAAACTCTTGGTGAACAGGGGAGGTGCCAGAGGACTGGAAAAAAGCAAATATAGTGCTGATCTTCAAGAAAGAGAAAAAGGCGGATCCAGGGAATTAGACCTGTCAGCCTCACCGCAATCCCTGGAAAAATCATGGAGCAGCTTCTCAAAGAATCCATCCCGAAACACCTGGAGGAAAACAGAGTGATCAGGAACAGTCAGCATGGATTCACCAAGGGTAAATTGTGCCTGACCAACCTCATCGCCTTCTATGAGGACATGACTGGATTTGTGGATGCAGGAAGAGCCGTTCATGTGATATACCTCAACTTTAGCAAGGCTTTTGATAGTTTCCCACAGCATTCTCATTGGCAAATTAGGGAAGTATGGGTTGGATGCATGGACTGTAAGGTGGATAGAAAACTGGCTAGATCAACGGTTTCAGCGTGTAGGAATCAATGGCTTCACATCAACTTGGCAACCAGTAACCAGTGGTGTGCCCCAGGGGTCGGTCCTGGGGCCAGTTCTGTTCAACATCTTCATTAATGATCTGAATGATGGGATAGATTGCACACTTAGTAAGTTTGCGGATGATACCAAACTAGGGGGAAATGGTAGACACCCTGGAGGGCAGAGACAGGATTCAGGGAGACCTAGACAAATTGGAGCAGTGGGCCAACAGAAATCTCATGAGGTTCAACAAGGACAAGTGCAAAATCCTGCACTTGGGACAAAAAAACCCCATGTACTGCTACAGGCTGGGGAGTGATCAGCTAAATAGCAGCACTGGAGAAAAGGACCTCGGAGTCATGGTGGATGGGAAGCTGGATATGAGTCAGCAGTGTGCTCTTGCTGCCAAAAAGGCCAATGGCTTACTGGGCTGCATCAGGACAAGTGTTGCCAGCAGATTGAGGGATGTGATCATTCCCCTCTATTCTGCACTGGCGAGGCCACATCTGGAATACTGTGTCCAGTTTTGGGCTCCCCACTACAAAAAGGACATGGACAAATTAGAGAGAGTCTGGTGGAGGGCAACAAAAATGATCAAAGGGCTGGAGCACAAGCCCTATAAAGAAAGACTGAAGGAACTAGGCTTATTTAGCCTCCAGAAGAGAAGACTGAGGGGGGATTTGCTAGCAACCTTCAACTACTTGAAGGGTTGCTCCAAGGAGGATGGAGATTGGCTGTTCTCAGTAGTAGCAGAGGACAGAAGAAGAGAAATGGTTTCAAGTTACAGCTGGGGAGGTCCAGGCTGGATATTAGGAAAAACTTTCTTACTAGGCGAGTGGCGAAGCATTGGAATAAGCTACCTAGGAAGGTGGTGGAATCTCAGTCTTTGGAGGTGTTCAAGGCCCAGCTGGACAAAACCCTGGCTGGGATAATCTAGTGGGAGTGGTCCTGCTTTTTTGGCAGGGGGTTAGACTAGATGACCTTGTGGGGTCCTTTCCAACCCTATGATTCTATGATGTTGTGTGCTTTATGGGTTTTCTAAGCTGTTACTGCACAACCACTTGACTTAATTGTGCCCTCTGGGTAACATCAGGGTGTCTTGCACCCCCACTTGCCTTAATGGTCTTCTCTCAGGTCCGTTTGGGTTTACTATAAGCCCATTTGCCTTAATTGTAGCCCCCTGGTGGCCGTTAAGCTCTACTACAGACCCAATTGCCTTAAGGGTGCTTTATGGGTTCTGTAAGCCTTTACTGCACAGCCACTTGACTTAATTGTGCCCTCTGGAGTACATCAGGTTGACCTGCACCTCCATTTGCCTTAACGGTCTTCTCTGGGGTCCATTTGGGTTTACAATAACCCCATTTGCCTTAGTTTTGACGCCTGGCCGCCGTCAAGCTCTGCTGCAGACCCAGTTGCCTTAAGTGTGCTTGCTTATGTGCACACTTAAGGCAACTGGGTCTGCAGTACAGCTCAATGGCCACCAGCAGGCACAATTAAGTCAAATGTGGTTATATTAAACCCAAATGGACCCTGGAGAACACAGTTCAGGCAAAAGGGGGTGCAGGACACCCAGAAGTACCCCAGAGGGCAAAATTAAGTCAAGTGGCTGTTCAGTAAACACTTTCTGAACCCTTACAGCATACTTAAGGCAACTGGGTCTGCAATTGAGTTTAATGGCTACCAGGGAGACACAATTAAACCAAATACGGTTACAGTAAACCCAAATGGACGCCGGAGAAAAACATTTAGGAAAAAGGGAGTGCAGGACATCCGGATGTACCCCAGAGGGCACAGTGAAGTCAAGTGGCTGTTCAGTAAATGCTTTCTGAACCCTTATAACACACTTAAGACAACTGGGTCTGCAGTAGAGTTTAATGGCCACCAGGGAGGCACAATT